>JASDQU010105240.1:21572-107986 GCA_032191745.1 Picea mariana
ATTTGCTTCCTGATTTCTCTCCTGTTGTCCATCTCTTTGTTTCTTTGGAGCTCTACAATCTTTCTTCATATGTCCTTTCTTCCCACAATTCCAACACTCTATCTTTCCAAGTCTGGATTTGGATCTGCCCTTCCTAGAATTCCCATGGTTCCCGAAACCCCTTCCTCTATCCTTTTGCCTTCCCCTGTTCTCCATGTTCAACGCATTTCCTGATGTCTCACCTGTGCTTTTCCGTCACATTTCCTCACTAAGGATAACACCAACAACATCATCAAATTTTAAAGTATTTGAACCAGAGATAGAGTTACTTACAGCCATGACCAAGCCGTTCCAACTTTCTGACAATGAGCACAAGATTAGAAGAGCCCTTACCTCGTCATCAAAGTCCACTTTTACATAACTTAGTTGATTAGTAACCGTATTAAAATCATTTAAATGATCTGCAACAAACCCACCTTCCGACATCTTCATATTAAATAATCTCTTCATTACAAATACCTTATTGGACGCCGAGGGTTTTTCGTATAATTTAGCCAATGCGTCCATCAAACCCTTTGTTGTCTTTTCTTTCGAAATATTGAAAGCCACCGATGTTGCTAGGCTCGGTCGTATCGTTCCTAGAGCCTTTCTGTCAATAATCTCCCATTCTCCGTCCTTCATAGCCACCGGCTTCTTTGATATTCCGCCCAATGGTAGGAATAGATCCTTCTGATATAAATAGTCTTCCATCTACATCTTCCAAAACTGGTAGTTTTGGCCGTTAAATTTCTCGACCCTAAACTTTCCATCTTCCGACATTGCTCCCACTTGAACTAGGAACCCTCTTTTCCTGTGAGTTACATTTCGCTCTGATACCAGTTGTTAGAAAAAATAGGACCGTGGAGCAATAAAATAAAACAAATGCAGAAACAAAACACATAAGATACACAATACAATAAAGACACAGATTTACGTGGTTCACCCAGTGTGGGCTACGTCCACCAGAGAAATTACAAGGTCCTTCCTTTATTATTATCCATCATATGAAGGTATACAACCTACAACAAACCTATTGTAACTTCCTCTTCTTTCTCTCATAGTCTCCTATCTTAGAATACAATATTCGCCATCAACCATAACCACAATACATTTCCCTTATAAAAGAGGGTTGCCTTCTAGGGCAAAAAACCCTAACATAATCTCTACCAATAGATCTGCGACCTTATAATGAACGGTCCAGATTTAAAATGAAATTACAATATACATTTACAAGGCAATTTTTCCTTCGGGGGCTTCGCCCCCGAACCCCTGTCTAGGGCCCACTTTCCCCCGGACCCCGCAGAGGGGGTACCCCGCCTCTACACTCTCCCGCGTGGAAGAGTGTACATACTTCTGGGGTGTAAAAACTTCATGGGGTATAAACACGGCTGAAAGTAAAAGACCTCTGAATCAGGAAGATAATCAGGCTCCACGACCAACATCTCATACCTATGAGTGCCCTATATATAGTGTATAATGCATTTGGCAGCCTTCAAGTGAAGCTCACGTGGCTCTGTCATGAAGCATGAAACAATGCCAACTGAAAATGAAATTTCGGGGCAAGTATGAGTCAAGTTGTAATATACCTTATGTATATTACAATGTTCATTAATTACTAATTAAATTAGTAATGCAATAATTATTCTTTTAATGTAAAGTCACATCTTTTTAGAAAAAAATACATGATTCTTCTCATGTACGTGTATTTATACACATTGTTGTACATTTAAATAAGACAATGAATAATAAACTTATTAAATATTAAATATATATTTCATATATATCTAGTTTTATGATTCCAAGTGGTATCAGAGCAAAACATATGTCATCAAATTGAAGCCACATGCCTAATTATGGAAACCCATAAATGCCATACTTGAAAACACGAAAAAAATTATGGATAATATGAGTGACACTCTTGAAGGAATGAAGAATTATGTGAACAAAATAATAGAAGAACAATTAGAGAAGGCAATCTTTGCGTACTTAAAAGAGAGGGGTTTCCGCCAAAACCAATTCTCGCTTCAAGAAGAACATCAAAAGAATCCCTTTGTCACCGAGACAGATCTTGAAGGCGAGGGCTAGTCCACTCTAGCTTTTGACCAACCCACACCAATGTTTGAAAAGTCAACACGAGCCTTTGGCCAAAGCACTCCTACTTTTGGGAGAAACATGTTCTCTACCAATACATCATCAATGATGTCGCAAAGCAAACCAAAATGCCTTGTACAATTGATGCCTTCCATATCCAATAGCTTTCAAACATACGTTATTAGAAAATCAGAGGTAGATTGGCAAAGATGTTTGGGAATGAGAGTTAGGAAAGAGCAAGGGCGAGGATGAATCAGAAGGCGATTTTATCCAGATTTCTCAGTGTTGCAAACCATTTCAAACAAAAACAAGCTTGCAGGTTCCATTCCACCTAATATTTTCAGTGCTAATATGATGCTAATACACATACTATTTGATAGAAATCATTTTTCTGGGGAAAACCCATCTACTATAGGACTTATACAAACCTTGGAAGCATTGAGGCTTGACAAAAACTCTTTAACTGGTTTGATTCCATTCAACAACATCAATCTAAAATATCTTTGTGAGCTACAACTATCGAATAATAAATTGAGCCAGTCGATTCCAGAATTATCTGGGCTAACTATTCTCCAATATCTAGACTTGAGCAATAATTACTTCAATTCACACGCATTTCCCCCATCGTTTCCAAATTTACAGAACTTGACAATAGTAGTATTGGATGAGTGCAATCTAATTCGACGGATTCCCTCCCCCTTTTTAAACTTGGCATCCCTTGAGACTGTGAATCTTAGTGACAATCATCTGAACAACCTTCTTCCCTTTCACGAGGTACAACTTTCTTATTTCACAGACTAGAAGAGACTAAGGATGACTACTACTGAATACATTGAATACTGACACAATCTCAATGACAGACTTTATGACATGGACTGTGATGGGAACATAAATAACTCATCATCACTTTATTTGAAGGATTGGCATTTTGTAAAGGAATATCCTGATTACAATGCATACACTACTCCAACGTTTGTCTTAGTTGATTGGCTTAACTTATACCTTGACACTTATGACATCCATGGCATTCAGGGTGTTGATGAAGGGGGTGAATGTGATGTGTCATCCTCAGATGATCACTTTGTGTATATGAGCCCAAAAGGGACTTGGTCTTTCTTACATGCAGATGTCTTCATATCATATAGTTGGTCTACAAATGTTTGTGGCAAAAAAGTTTGGCATTTTCTCTCACCCTCATCAGACTTAGAAGAATCAATGGTTTCAAGATTCTCCTATGGTCGTTGTAATGGCATAGAAGCTGAAAAAAAGCCAGGTGGTCACCCACCTACTTGTAATCCCTTTCCGTTAAATGCTCTGCCAGAGTTAGAGCCTCCAATGAAGAAGTCATGTTGGATTCCATTGGGCTTCCTTTGAGGAATGTTGCCTTTAAAAAGAAATGGCAAGGTGTCATCCCTACCTTCGACGACACATGGACTAGTGTAGAAAGTACCAACAACGCAAAAAAAGTGTCGTGGAAGGCCATGTAAGGGGAACATACCCTTTGTGAACATAATTGATCAGAAAAACATCAATGTCATTTCAATTGAGCCAAAGATAATAAGACACGATAGCAAAAAACGTACTCAACATCGGTCACCCTCCCAGTCACATCGTGTCTTAGCAACACAATTCCCTAGATTTTTTGAGACATATTGGTTGGAGTGTATCCAAGAAAGAAACGAAATTAACTTCATACCAAGTGGTTGGTTTCATCAAGAAAAAAAGGTGGAGGACACCATTTCAATAAACTACAACTAGTTCAATGCTTGCAATGTTTTGTGGGTGTGGAACCTCCTTGTAGAGGACTACAATGAAACACAATAATATATTAAATACACGAGAAGCATAGTTGATGACTTTGAAGGCCTCTGTCAACGCAATTTGGTAGCTTATGTAGGGATGAACTTTGATGACCTTTTTGTCTTTATCACTCAAATGGCTCTTGCAAATTTTACCCAACTCATTGATATCATGCACTCATGGGAAAGAAGATATAGCATGAATGGCATGGAAGCATCAGAAATGGAGAAATTTCAACAACTTCTCTTTAATTTGATGTCCATTGGTAATGTTGCACAAAATATGGCATATGTTCATTACCTTGATAGGTATAGTGAAGAGTATAAATTTCGTTTAGAAGATGTAGCTATGCTCTTGTTGAAACGAGAATGTCAAGGGATAATAATAATCATAAACTCTACGATGACCTTGAAAAAAAATGTCATGTATCACAAATGACAAATCTAAAAATCACCAATGTAGACATTATTGATGAAGTAGATATCAAGACATATGTCTCTATACTTGAAGGATCAGAGAAGTCAATATATCAATACATCTCCGCTCAATGCAGAGGGATCGATTTATTTCGTGACAAAGACTTCGAGTAAGAACATGAGGATGAAAAGGAGGATGACACTGAGATCTTATGTGATTGGAGGGGTATACCTGCTTCCTCTTCCAAACACAACAACAAGAACATAAAATAGATCCACCATGAAACTTCACCCAACGATCTCACCAAATTCGACCATAAAGAAAAAACTACTACTCTCACTGTACTTGTGTTGGACAATACCCCCCTCGGAAAACAGAGAACAAACAAGCAATGGGCGTGTACGAATACAACAAAAGTTGATGATGAAGACAAAGAACTTCTCATTGAGTCGAAGGAAAGGTTGAGAAGTTTGGATATTGTGAAAGACATTCTCCAAATAATGAAACCTGTTCTTGCAGGGTTTGAACTCTTGGAGTCTTCTCACTTATAATAAAGGTTAAATATTACAAGAACCAATGGTGCAATCAACATACTTTCATTCCTTACCCATGCTTCAAGGAGGGATGAATTGTAATATCCCTGATGTATATTACCATGTTCATTAATTACGAATTAAATAATTAATGTAATAATTATACTTTTAATGTAAAGTCACGTCTTTTTAGACAAAAAGACGTGACTCTACTCATGTACATGTATTTATGCACGTTGTTGTACATTTGAATAAGACATCAAATAATAAATTTATTAAATATTAAATATATATTTCATATATATCTAGTTTTATGATTCCACAAGTAGACGAGCTTCCAAGAAAATGGTGATACAAAGTGGCATCAACTAATGGTGTGGAACATTTCACCTTAAGCTTGACTCCAGAGAGAAAGGGAGTCGGTGCAGGCTTACAATCAGCCATGTGAAAATGATTCAGAAGATCAAGAGCATATTTGGGTTGTGCAAGAGGGATCCCAGAAGAGGACCGAGTGATCTTTATCCTGAGAAAATAGTGCAAGAGACCCAAGTTAATCATGGAAAACTTGGCATACAAAGAAGTTTTGACGCTTGCAATGATGTATGAGGTGCTCCTAGTGACAATGAAGTCATCAACTTTGGGAGCCAATAATAGAAGAGCATCCTCATGTCTCAATATGTAGACATTAAGATCTAAGTGGCATCTAGAGAACCCAACTGAGATAACAAATGTGTCCATCTTGGCAAACCAATGAAGAATTCTAAACAAATCCATGTGGTTGCTCCATGTAAATTTCGTCATGTAGATTCCAATGAATAAATGCACTCTTCACATCCATTTCATGTGTTATCCATCGAGATGTTCCAGGTTGTCGTTGGAACGATGTCGAGGCACCCCAGGGGTCAAGACTCAAGATGAATCTTAAGGCCAGATTTGTAGTAAAATAATTGTGCAATTTTGGGAAGTCTTTCCTGCTCTCTTTCTTAAAACTAAAGGACCTCAAACAGTTATTAGCTCAACTAACAAATGCTCTCAACTACCAGAGGCGTATGTCTACGAGTGTTTCAGACAATCAAGCATGAAAGGAGGATGCAATGATGAATTAGAGGAAAAACAAGATAAACATGCATGGCATTGTTGATAATGAATCTTGTATCATGTATGAAATGAATAACATGTTGAGCAATGAAGAATTCAATAGCTCTAACAAGTGTAAAAATATCTATAAACACATGATTCAAACAATTAACATCTTCATACATTCAAATTTAAGGAGGTACCCTCTACATATCATTCAAATGCACAAAGAGTTGATAAGAAACGGTCATAGATTTAGAGGAAATCACTTCTATATTAGAATTAAACATCATGCAATAACACTGACCACAAGGTATAATCTTCGTTCGAGATTTCATAAATCATATCTGATACAAGAAAGCAAAAATGGGAGGAAATTCTTTACAGGAACACAAACACTGTAAGAAAATGATTACAGACCGAAACTGAAACGCGGGGGATGAATCTTTGTTACTTGTTGCTGATTGTGCTCAAAGTATCTATGTGGTTGAATAAATGTGGTTACAAGAAACCCTTTAACTCCCTAAAGTGTCGACCTTGACAATGGGTGCTTGCATTCTTTTTTATTCCTCCCACTCATGCCCTAAAATGCTTCTTGAAACCACTTCCAGCTTCTTGAATATTCTTACTGTTTCTTGATTCTTGAGTGATCTCCCCTTGATAGAAAATAATTACTTTCACATGCATGAATTTTGTTATGGTGATATTGTGGAACAATTGGGAATTCGTAGGCCAAGGTATTGATCATGCCATGTCCCTGAAAAATCCATGTAATCATTTCCCTTACTGCAACAAACTCGAAATTATAACGGCAGAGATCTCGCAACTCGGTAGTTGTTAGATCGGTTTTTGCGAGTAATCTTCGTCATCGATCGCATGTGCCATATAGGAGTGATTAAGAGCGAGGTCTCAAGAGGGACTCTGAAAAGGATATCATCTCGGTCATTGATCGAAGGAATGGGATATACTCTAAGAGTCATTGATCTCGCCGACCACGAACCCAAAAGACGACTAAGGCAAGAATGGTCATGTTGACATCATCTTGAACACATGGCGGCTTTGCATTGGTCCACTCTAGTATTGAGGTAGCAGGCAGGTGTGACACATGTCACCTACTTTTGAAGTTTCATCATGTGTATCTAGCAGGTTCCACTTGTCCACGTAACAACCCCTAGTTGGCTCTGACATTGCTCTACTGGCAAGGTGATGTGACCTCGGGTCGAGAGGCTTTAAAACTTGAGAGAAAATCTGGATCATTGATCAGTCCCACTTGAAAGAGGTCCAAATAGATCTAGATTGTTTATCGTAGGTGCCTCATTCAAAGTGTTGAAGGATCATGGTTCAAACGGGACTTTGAAAAGAGAACTCCGAAGAAAGGACAATCTCGATCGTCAATCCGAGCAACATGAAATAATCTAAGAGTCGTTGATCTTGCCGACCATGAACCCAAAATAAGGTTAAAGAAAGAATCATCATGTTGACGCCATCCTAGACACGTTGAAGCCCCTTGAAGAGCATCGAAGAATATTCCTTCTTCGATATCATCAGAGCTTATCATTCGACGTTCGAAAGATTGGGGAAGCTTCACTGCTCCAAAAAATAGGGTATTGAAGAATATTCCATCATAGCCTCAATTAACATGTCGACATTAGACTTGAGTGCAAAAACAGGTAAGGCATGAACAATGTTACGCTGACGCCACCCTCGACGGGAGGCTTTGATACTTGGGAGTAAGATCTAGACCATTGATCGATCCCACTTGAATGAGGTCCGAATAGATCTGGACTGCCCATCGAAGGTGCCCTATCAGAGTGCTTGAGGCCTAGATCCAAACGGGACTCCGAAACTGTATGTTAGTCATTGATCTGACAACATGCGCACGATGAGATATGAGTCATCTATATCTCGGGGTCCAGAAAATTCCTGAAATTTTGCTCTTTTACGCCACGGTCTTATGATAGACTCCTGGGCTAGACTTAGGCCTTTTTTCGCATGTGACAACTCCCTTTTGGATTGTGACAATCCCCTTTTTAACTGTGATGGGCCCCTTTTGGAATGCAAAAAGCCCCGAGGGCTTAATTTTTTCCTTATGTACACACGGGCATGGATTTTCTTATTTTTTCTTAATTCTTCCTTAGGAAAATTTGACTCTGGGTTATGCAGAGGCTCTGGAAGCTTGAATTTATGTCGCTAACTCATATGATCTCAACATTATAACTCCATTCATCCTTCATTTAATTGCAAGAAAAAATACAGTACTAACATGATGTATAGCCCAACCTTTAGCTGCAACAATAGCAAGTATTAGGCGAATGGAGTTCATTTTGGCAACAGGGATAAAGGTCTCAGCGTAGTCAACACTAGGAACCTGAGAAAACCTTTGGCCATGAGTCATGATTTGAACTGTCAATTGATCTATCCGCTGTAAATTCGGTCCGATAGATCCACTTACACCAAACTAGTTTTCTTCCCTTAGGAAGTGGAACAAGATCCCAAGTTTTTTATGAATCAATGAGTTGTACTCTTCCTCCATTGTTGAATTCCACTCAAAATTACTTGATGCTTCATGAAAGAACTGTAGATATGAATTTGTGGAAATGTAGGAATGCAAAATATCTTGATGTTGTGGCAGTGTACAAATGTAGAATATATTGATGTTGTGACTGAGTCCTTTGAGTATCAGAAGGATCCCCAACAAGAGTGTGTGCAGACTCAAGAGTCTGATGAGTCGAGTGATGCATGGTAGGAGATGGAGGAGGATAATTCTCATCCTCATAATATGAACTTTGTGAAGAGGAGGATGAAACCTCATGATCAACTCTGCGAGTTGAGGAAGCTAGAGGAAAATCCTATGAGTCACTATTTGAATACATTATGGAGGAAGGAAGATGTGAGGATGAGCTAGGAGAGCTTTCCTCAAATTACACACTACACTCAATGAAGAGCTCATGTGTCTTTGTATCCTAGAGTTAATATGCTTTGGTACCGTCAAGATATCCAACAAATATCTAAGGCAACTCTAAGGTTCTAAGGCCTTGCACTTCTTCGAACGAATGCATGCCTAAGTTGGGGATTCAAAAACTCTGAAATGTCACACAACATGTTTCTTGCCACACCAAGCTTCAAAGGGGGTGGTACCCTTCAATGCCTTATGTGGAACCCTGTTCTGAATGTGAGCAGCGTAGTTGATAGTTTCTGCCCAATACTCAGGTGCAAGGGAGCATGCATGGATCATGCAACCAACCATCTCTTTCAAGAACCTATTTTTTCTCTCTGCCACACCATTCTATCGAGGTGTATAAGTGATAGTATGTTGAAGATCTTTCCCTTCAAGAGTGAAAAATTATTCAAAGCGGTGGTTCACATATAAAGCTCTTTTTCCTATTAATTTATTTGGATTGGATGTAGGGTTTCGATACCTGGGATATTCCTCAAGCCTGCAAATTATCGGGTTGAGGACTGGAGATGGCTTCTTCAAAAATTTGATAAAAGGATTGACACTTGGATTCATCGCTAGCTGACGTTGGGTGGGAGACACGTTCTTGTTAAAGTAGTATTAGAAAGTCTATCAGTGTACTGGCTGGCCATAGCAAACATACCAGTCACAGTTCTTAACAATATTAGAAAATCGATGTACAAGTTCCTTTGGTTGGGTTGTGGGGAGTCAGAACGGATCCATCTCTGTAAATGGGAGGACCTAGCAAAGCCCAAAGACTATGGTGGTTGGGGTTTTAAACACTTGACATGGTTCAGTAAAGCGTTGGTTGCAAACACCCTTTGGCGTTGTATGATGAAAGAGGGCCTTTGGCACAGGGTTATAATGGATAAATACATACAATCCTCCTCGGTGGTGTCTTGGCTTAGAAGACCTTTGATGATATCACCAAATTCCTCAAGCACCTGGAGGTACCTCCTCAATTCCTACCAAGTGGTGGCACACTGGACCGCATGGAAGCCATGATTCAAAATGTCCATTCACTTAGGAGAAGACTCGATCCCGGGGTTGGGAAAGAGATCTATATTATCCAATGAGATCATTGACTCTCCAAGGGCTAGTGAACACCAATTTCTTTATCAACTTGCATACTTGGACATGCAACAAACAAGTACAAAGCAGTGGAAAACCACCGGGGAGATGGGATTCGTTGGAATGGAGATGAAAGAATGGGAGGACTTTTGCAGAGCCATGGTCCATGAAGGAATTTTCGTGTTAGCTCATCCAGATGAGTTAGTTTGGATAGGGAACACTTCTTTGAGGGTCATTTCAGCAAAAAACGCTTATGATGCTATAGCGAGGAAGATCTGGACTTGAAGTACCTGTTGGTGGCACAACTCATTATGGAAATGGGATTTGTCGCACAAGCTCAAACACTTTACTTGGTTGTTGATGGAGAACATAATCTTACTTGGAAGAATTTACAAAGAAGAGGGCGAAAGGGTTTGAGCATTTGTTCCCTATGCAAACATAACTCAGACTCGACCCAACACATGATGATACATTGTAAGTTTACACAACAGGTTTGGACAGAGTTGCTGACAACTCTCAGGATAAATTCTAGTTGGACAAGATGGAACCTGCAAAATCTATTTAAGGATTGGCGTCACAAGCATCCTCTTTGGCATATGTTGCCCTCTATTATCTGTTGGCATATCTGGATAGAAAGAAACACAATCGTGTTTGAGACTGGACATACCTCTATAGACACGATAGCTTACATAGTTATGGGTTGGCTAGGGAGGATGAAGAAGAAAATGAAAACTTCAACAAAAACAAAATTGCCTCCAAAGATTATTCTGGCAAGACTAACAGGTTGGTTTGATGGGGCAGCTCAAAGGAATGGGCAGATTAGTGGAGTGGGGGGCTTAATCAGGGTAAATGACCAAACAAAGTATAGATGGATGTTGAACTGTGGTCTAGGAACTAACACCAGAGCAGAACTCTTAGGAGTGTGGGCATTGCTCTCTTTGGCTATTCGCTTACATATTTTTGAACTTTAGGTGGTTGGTGACTCAAAGGTAGTAATAGACTAGTTGAACCAAAAAAGTGACATTCAGGTCTTGGGACAAACCTTTTGGAATGATCAGATTGTGACCCTCGTTCCGAACTTCACGGCTATAAACTATTTATATTATGGTAGCTGCGGGAGGTATTAAACCTCCACGTGTAACCCTGACAAGACTAGAATATTCTGGGAAGCAAGAAAAAACCCTAAAGCATTGGACATAACCCTACAAGACAAGTTGTCTAAAGAAAATAATTAATATTGAGTTTTTAGCCTCTAGAAAGAGAATTCGGCCCAGATAGCTAAGAAAGAGCAATATAAATACAGGATGCCAGAGCTCATTTGGACACACACAACTCACAACTACAGAAAACTAGTGTGCGCAAGTTTGGAGAGTAGTTGCAGTTGCAACTACTACAACTTGTATTTTCGATTTTAGGCTTGGACCTTCTCTTGGTTATGGTTTGGACTTTCTGCCTTGTGCGCTAGCTCTGGAGAGAGGTACGCTACATTTTTTGGCTATTTGTTATATTTCATATATATAAAGTATGCAGAACAGAAATAAAATGCTAGAAATGGCATATGAACAACAAGATAACTAGAACAACACCACAATAATACCAAAATGATACCATAATAACACCAGAAAGAGCACTTTGATTACCGAGAGCAATCTTCACTTGTCTCTTCAAGGGGGCAACCTCTAGCAAAGAAAAGCTCTATTACAATAATATCCAAGGCAAAAGTTCTCATACCCTCGACTCCTATTTATACTAAATATGTCTATCAAAAGAACCATCTAGAGGAAGATCCTTCTAGAAGCAGAAGCTTCTATTAGGTCTTCTTACATTCGAATTATTCTTCCTTATTGCTAGGCCTTATTAATATTGACCTTTATTACATCGGAATATAATATTCTACCTATGTGAGGGGTTAGGTCCCTAACATGTCCTCCCCCTTAAAAGCAACCTTGTCCTCAAGGCTTGAGATGTGGAAATTGTTGTAGAATGGTAGCTGGTTCCCAAGTGGCATCTGCTGGGGTTGTATCTTTCCACTGGACTAACACTTCCTTGATGGTTCGTTGACGCAGACGACGCTCACACTGGTCCAAAATTGCTTGTGGTTGTAGCCAAATGGAGCCTTCTTCGTCCAACTCGGGAAGGTTGGTTTGAGTTTGACACTTAGGTCCAAGCACCTTCTTTAAGCAAGGAACATGAAAAACCAGATGGAACTTAGAATTACTGGGCAAATCTAACTAATAGGCCACCTGTTCGACACGCTTGAGAATGGTATAAGGACCATAAAATTTGGGCGCTAGTTTCTGACAATCGTTAGCCTTGAGGGAATTTTGCTTGTAAGGTTGGAGTCGAAGAAACACCTGATCCCCTTCAACAAATTGACGTAGAGCGACCTTGTTCTGCTTGTTGCTTCATGCAATTCTGGGCCATGACCAAATTCTCTTTGAGGGTATGGAGAATAGCCTATCGAACTGTAAGCGTTTGGTCAACCGCCTGGACCTTCTAGACACCTGGAAAATATGAGAGAACTAAAGGTGGCTTTTGTCCATATACCGCTTCAAAAGGAGTCATGCGGGTAGCTGTATGGTATGAAGTGTTGTACCACCATTCAGCTAGTGGTAGCCATTGAGCCCATTGATTTTGCTTTTTCAAGGCAAAACACCTCAAATATGTTTCCAAACAATGGTTGACAACTTCAGTTTGACCATTAGTCTGGGGATGATAAGTTGTGCTGAGATGCAATTGGGTGCCTTTTAGCTTGAATAGTTCTTGCCAAAAATTGTTGGTGAAAGTTGGGTTGCGATCAGAAACAATAGAATGTGTCATGCCATGAAGCTTGAAGACCTGATCCATGAAAAGTTGAGCCACAATGGATGTTGTAAATGGGTGTTGAAGAGCACATAAATGAGCATACTTGGAAAGACGATCAACTACCACCATGATGACTGATTTATTGCCCGATTTAGGTAATCCCACAATAAAATCCATAGAGATATCCCGCCAAATAGCAGGTGGAATTGAAAGCGGTTGTAGTGTGCCATGAGATTTGACTATTTCACCCTTGTTGCGTTGACATACATTACATTCAGTCGCAAAATTACGAACGTCCGGTTTCATACCATCCCAGAAAAAAGAACGTTTGACCCTGTCATAGGTTTTGGTAAACCTGGAGTGCCCAACTGTGGGTGTAGCATGAAGCTCAAAAAGTACCGTGGATTTAAGTTTTGATTGTTTACTTAAATACAAATGACCTTTGTATTGAAGCTCATCATGGAGCCAAGAGTACCCTGGGGAAACTGGAGAATTGGAATGCAATTGTTGTATCAGATGAGAACTTTTGGGATCGTGTAGCCATTCCTGGCGAACAACTTGGAGCCAATATGGTACAATGAAGGAGAGAGAAAAAAGGGACCCTTCATCTTCATATTTTCTGGAAAGTGCATCCACAACCACATTGTCTTTGCCTTTCTTGTAAATGATCTCATAATCATAACCAAAGAGCTTAGTCATCCATTTTTGTTGCTCTGGGGAGGAAATGCATTGTTTCATAAAATACTCGAGGCTTTGACGATCTGTCTTAATTTGGAAGCATTTCCCCAATAGATAAGGGCGCTAAAGATCCACGGCATGCAGAATAGCCAAGATTTCATTTTCATAGATTGACTTTCCCAAATTTATATTAGACAATTGTTTGCTGGTAAAGGCCAAAGGTCGACCCTCTTGCATAAGGACAATGCCAATTCCTTTCCCAGAAGCATCACATTCTAGGACAAAGGTCTTTGTGAAATCAAGAAGGGTGAGGACTGGAGTGGTGCACATGGCCATCTTCAAGGTTTGAAAAGCCTGAGCAATTGTTGGAGTCCAAGTGAAAGAAATCCTTTTAAGGAGTGTAGTGAGAGGTGTCGCAATCTTTCCATAATTCTTATCAAACTTGCGATAATAACCTGTTAAGCCCATAAATTTATGCAAGCTTTTGAGAGTCTTTGGGTGAGGCTAGTCTTGCATAGCTTCAATCTTTTTAGGATCCACCCTGACGTCGACCTTGCCAACAAGATGACCCAAGTACTCGACTTCTGAGGCGCCAAAAACACATTTAGATTGTTTCAGGAAAAGTTGGTGTCGAGAGAGTAGATGGAGAACTCGATCCACATGAGCAAGATGGTTTGTCCAGGTTTTGCTATAGATGAGGATATCATCAAAGAAAACTAAGACAAAATGATGGAGAAAAGGGCGGAAGACATGATTCATGAGGCTGTGGAAAGTGGAGGGAGCATTACACAAGCCAAAGGGCATGACCAAAAACTCATAGTGGCCCTCATGAGTTCTAAAGGCAGTCTTAGGAATATCTACCTCTTTCATACGGATCTGGTGGTAGCCAGAACAAAGATCAAGTTTAGTAAAGAACTGGGCGCCACTCAATTCATCCAAGAGGTCATCAATGACAGGAATGAGAAATTTGTCTTTAATGGTGAGTTTGTTGAGGGCGCGGAAGTCAGGACACATGCGCCAAGAAACTTCTTTCTTAAGGGCCATGACCACCAGAGAAGAGTAGGGGCTCGTACTAGGGTGGATAACACCTATGTTAAGTAGTTCTTGAACCATTTTCTCAATTTCATTTTTTTGGGAAAAGGGGTAACGATAGGGGCAGATATTGAGAGGAAGGCTTCCTGAAACAAGGGGAATGGAATGATCATGAACACCACAAGAAAGAGGGAGTCCCTAGGGAGTGGAAAAAACCACTTGATGTTTAGAGAGGATGGATTGGAGGTCCTGCAGCACAGAGGGTGTCTTAGTTGCTTGTATGACATGGAGTTGGGAAATAACGCCAGAATTACCTTTTTTGAGCAGCTTTTCCATGCGATGGGAACTAATGATCTCAGGGGAACCGATGATGATGCCTTGGAACTTATATTGTTGGCCCTCCTGGTCGAATTGCATGGTTAATTCCTTAAAATCCATGATAATGGGACCCAAAGTCCTTAGCCAGTCTGCACCCAACACAATGTCACAAACGTCCATGTCGATAGCAAACATATGAGAATTCAGGTGGAAATCACCAATTTGGAGATGCACATTTTCACAACGCCCTCCACATTTCATGGATCCGCCATTGGCAATTATGATCTGGAAATTATTGATTGCACATATATATCAATTAGTTTCTTGGGCAATGTGGCGATGAATATAATTATGGGTGCTTCCACTATAACAAGAATGATGACCTTCCTATGCTTGATGTAACCAATTAGCTTGAGGGTTTGGGGAGCAGAGAAGCCAATTAGAGCATTTAGGGAAATGACCAGTTCTACTTCGGGAGGGTCTGAGGGAGGGGTTATGTTAGTGGGTTCAAGTGACACAGACACAAGGGGAGCTTCAACATCCTCTTTTGAAACATCCTCCGAGATGGCCATAAAAAGCTTTTGTTCCTTACACTCGTGTCCCAAAAAATATTTGTCATCTCAATTATAACAAAGGCCTTTGAGTTGGCGTTCAACCATTTCGGCCTTGGTCAATTTTTGGATCTTTAATGGAGTAGAAGGAGGAGTGGGATTTACTGGTTTAGTATGAGGAATAAAGGAGGGTTTTCGGTTTTCAGAAGAGACAACCTGTTGTGCTTCCTTAGCTCTTTTAGTAGCCTCCACCCAACTCTGAGGCTGAGCCATGAGAACATGGGCACGAATCTCATCCTTGAGGCCACTGATAAAACATTCTCGAAAAAAAGCATCAGACGTGCCCTCTGTACGAAAGCTAGTTGCTCAAAAGAAACTATAAAGTCTTCCACTATGCTAGATTGTTTCAACTTTGTCAAACAGCCTAAATGATTAGTGTTAGTGTCAAAGCATTCATAAAGCTCTATCACAAATTGTGTCCAAGCAACATACCCTTGACGGGCAATTTTTCTCCATTGCCACCATTGCCAACGTTCTTGATCTAGATGGAGAACACCATACCAGAGTTTGGACAACTCATATGTAATGTCGTACAAAGAGAAATAATGTTCCATTTGAGTTACCCAACCAGTGGGATTTGAGCCATCAAAATGGTCATGTCCACACACGGAAGGTGTAGGTCATGTTGAAAGTGATGGGGCTAAAAATTATGGGAATGAGAGGAAGTTTCAACTTCAGTATGCAAAGGTGGGTTAGATAAAGGGGGATATGCAGCTTGGTGCAGATCATCGTAGTGACATATTCAAGCTGGGTAGGAATGTCTTATTTGAGGTCTTCTTTGAGTTCTTCGATTGAGGTAACAATGGAGGAATGCATGCTTTTATTGATGGTGGCAATATTGGCACTGAGCTGTCTCACTTCTTGTTGGGTCTCTATGAAATTAGATTGCAAGGTATTGCAGCGAGCTTCCAAGTCTTGTCTACGGGTATGGGCCATGATGATGAGGGAACCGAAAAGGGGTAGGTGGGGTCAAAAAATTTGTTGAAAAATGATAGGTATGAATGTGATAAGGGTGAAGAGAGAAATCCAATGGAATAGGTCTCAAATAATGGTGCAATTGGATCCAAACTTTTTTATTTATTTTATTTTATTTTTACACCTGCAGAGTTATACTCCGATCTGAAGAATACTGCAGTGATGAAATGCCCAAATGCTTAATCAGAAAAAAATGTGTAGTGATTTGGCAACTCAAATGCAGGAGACACAGTTGCGCGGCAATAGATCTTGTCTGTTTTTTTTTTTTTCGTCCCCAAAGCTTAGGTATTCAAGGGTTCTACAAACAAGAGTTTGCCCTGTGCTATAGCTCTCTGATATACCTGCGGGGTCCAACAGTAGTTCTCGGCCCAATATCTCAGGGCACCAACTAAAGAGGCTAGACCCTGCCCTTAGTCGTACTACCCGACTACCTAGGTACTAGAGAGTATCTTCCCGAGTGTTGTTCTCGATGGCACTATAGTAGTCAGGCAACCGATCAGTTTATCTAAAGAGGGTGAAAGATACCAGATATAATAAATATGCAGAACATAAATAAAATGTTAGAAATGGAAGAATAACAATAATATATCTAGCATAATCTCCACAATAACACAAAAATGATATAAGAACAACAACATAAATAGCACTTTGATTCAGAAAGCAATGTTCCGAGGCCTCTTCGAGGGGGCAACCTCTAATCGAGCAGCGCTCTATTAAATAATCTCCAAGCTGGGGTTTTCATACCCTCGACCCNAGTTCTCGGCCCAATATCTCAGGGCACCAACTAAAGAGGCTAGACCCTGCCCTTAGTCGTACTACCCGACTACCTAGGTACTAGAGAGTATCTTCCCGAGTGTTGTTCTCGATGGCACTATAGTAGTCAGGCAACCGATCAGTTTATCTAAAGAGGGTGCAAGATACCAGATATAATAAATATGCAGAACATAAATAAAATGTTAGAAATGGAAGAATAACAATAATATATCTAGCATAATCTCCACAATAACACAAAAATGATATAAGAACAACAACATAAATAGCACTTTGATTCAGAAAGCAATGTTCAGAGGCCTCTTCGAGGGGGCAACCTCTAATCGAGCAGCGCTCTATTAAATAATCTCCAAGCTGGGGTTTTCATACCCTCGACCCTTATTTATACTAAATATGTCTATCAAGAGAAGCATCTAGAGGAAGATCCTTCTAGAAGCGGAAGCTTCTATTAGGTCTTCTTACATCTGCCTTATTCTATTTTATTGAAAGGCCTTATTAATATTGACCTTTATTGCATCTGAATATATTGATCTACCTATGTGCGGGTTAGGACCCTAACATGTCTGCCCCCTTAAAAACAACCTTGTCCTCAAGGCTTGAGATGTGGAAACTACTGCAGAATGGTAGCTGGTTCCCAAGTGGCATCTACTGGATTCGTATCTTTCCACTGGACTAACACTTCCTTGATGGTTCTCTGACGCAAGTGATGCTCACACTGGTCCAAAATTGCTTCTGGCTGTAGCCAAATGGATCCTTCTTCAACTAACTCGGGGAGGTTGGTTTGAATTTGGCACCTAGTTCCAATCACCTTCTTTAAGCATGAAACATGAAAAACTGGATGTAGCTTCGACTGATTGGGCAAAGCTAACTGATATGTGACTTGTCCCACACGCTTGAGAACTGTATAAGGACCATAAAATTTGGGCGCTAGCTTCTGACAATGCTCGGCCTTGAGGGAAGTTTGCTTGTATGGTTGTAGTCGCAGAAACACCTGATCCCCCTCTGGAAATTGACGTTCAGAGCAACCTTGATCTGCTTGTTGCTTCATGCGATTTTGTGCCATGACCAAGTTCTCTTTAAGGGTACAAAGAATATCCTCTCAAACTGTAAGTGTTTGGTCAACCGCCTGGACCTTCGAGGTACCCGGTAAGTATGAGAGAACTGAAGGTGGCTTCTGTCCATATACCACCTCAAAAGGAGTCATGCGAGTAGTTGTATGGTAGGAAGTGTTGTACCACCATTCGGCTAGGGGTAGCCATTGAGCCCACTGATGTTGTTTTTCAGAGGAAAAACACCTCAGATATGTTTCCAAACACTTGTTGACAACTTTCGTTTGACCATCAGTCTGGGGATGATAAGCTGTGCTGAGATGCAATTGGGTTCCCTGGAGCTTAAACAGTTCTTGCCAAAAATTGCTTGTGAAAGTTGGGTCACGATAAAAAACAATAGAGTGTGGCATGCCATGAAGCTTGAAGACTTGGTCCATGAAAAGTTAAGCCACCGTGGATGCAGTAAATGGGTGTTGAAGAGCATAGAAATGAGAATACTTGGAAAGGTGATCCACAACCACCATTATGACTAATTTATTCCCTGATTTGGGTAAGCCGGTAATAAAGTACTTAGAGATATCCTTCCAAATAGCCGGTGGAATCGAAAGCGGTTGTAATGTGCCCAGAGATTTGACTGTTTCTCCCTTGTTGCGTTGACACACCTCACATTCAGTGACAAAATTACTGATGTCCTATTTCATACCATCCCAGAAAAAAAGAACATTTGACTCTGTCATATGTTTTGGTGAACCCTGAGTGCCCCGCTGTGGGTGTAGCATGAAGCTCAGAAAGTACCATGGATTTAAGCTTTGATTGTTTACTTAAATACAAATGACCTTTATATCAAAGCTCATCCTGGAGCCAAGAGTACCCTGGGGGAGCCAGAGCCTTGGTCTGCAATTGCTGGATCAGATGCAAACTTTTGGGATCTTGAAGCCATTCCTGGCGTACAGCTTGGAGCCAATCGGGTATAATGAAGGAAAGAGAAAAAAGGGATTCTTCTTCTTCATATTTTCGGGACAGTGCTTCTGCCACTACATTGTCTTTGCCCTTCTTGTAAATGATCTCATAATCATAACCAAAGAGCTTAGTCACCCATTTTTGTTGCTCCTAGGAGGAAATGCATTGTTCCAGAAAGTACTTGAGGCTTTCATGGTCGGTCTTGATTTGGAGGCATTGCCCCAAGAGATAAGGGCGCCACAGATCAACGGCATGCAGAATAACCAACATTTCCTTTTCATAAATGGGTTTGCCCAGATTCCTTTCAGACAGTTGCTTGTTGGTGAAGGCTAAAGGTCAACCCTCTTGCATAAAGACAACGTCGATTCCTTTCCCTGAGGCATCAAATTCCAACACAAAGGTCTTTGTATCATCAGGAAGGGCCAGAACCGGAGTGGTGCACATGGACGTCTTCAAGGTTTGAAAAGCTTGAGCAGCAGCTGGAGTCCAAGTGAAAGAGTTCTTTTTTAGGAGAGCAGTGAGAGGTGCTGCAATCTTTCCGTAGTTCTTAACAAACTTGCGATAATACCCTGTTAAGCCCAGAAATCCATGCAAGCTTTTGAGAGTCTTTGGGTGCGACTAATCTTGCATAGCTTCAATCTTTTTCGAATCCACCCTGACGCCATCCTTGTCAACCAGATCACCCAAGTATTCTACTTCCGAGGCACCAAAAGCACATTTAGACTGTTTCAGGAAAAGTTGGTGCTGGGAGAGGAGATGGAGAACTTGATCCACATGAGTAAGATGGTATGTCCAGGTTTTGCTAGAGATGAGGATATCATCAAAGAAAAATAAGACAAAATGACGGAGAAAGGGATGGAAGGCATGATTCAAGAGGCTTTGGAAGGTGGAGGGGGCATTACACAAGCCAAAGGGCATGACCAAAAACTCATAGTGGCCCTCATGAGTGTGAAAGGCCGTCTTGGGAATGTCTGCCTCTTTCATACGTATCTAGTGATAGCCCAAGTGAAGATCAAGTTTAGTAAAGAATTGGGCGCCACTCAATTCATCCAGGAGGTCATCAATGACAGGAATGGGAAATTTGTCTTTAATGGTCAGTTTGTTGAGGGCACGGAAGTCAGGACACATTCTCCAAGAACCTTATTTCTTCAGGACCATGACTATAGGAGAAGAGTAAGGGCTCGTACTAGGGCGGATAATGCCTGCATTAAGGAGTTCCTGGACCATTTTCTCAATTTCATTTTTTTGTGAGAAGGGGTGGCAATATGGACGGATAATGGGAGGAAGGATTCAGGGTACAAGGGGAATGGAATGATCATGAACACCGCGGGAAGGAGGGAGGCCTTGGGGAGTGGAAAATACCATTTGATGTTTAGAAAGGAGAGCTTGGAGGTCATGCGGCACCGGGGGTGTCTCTGTTGCTTGAATGGCATGGAGTTGGGCAATGACACCAGAATGACCTTTTTTGAGCAGCTTTTCCATGCGATGGGAGCTAATGACCTCAGGTGAACCAACAATAATGCCTTGGAATTTATATCGGTGGCCTTCCTGGTCGAATTGCATGGTTAATGCCTTAAAATCCATGAGAATAGGACCCAAAGTTCTTAGCCAGTCTGCACCCAACACAATGTCACAACCACCCATGTCGATAGCAAACATATGGGATTTTAGGTGGTAGTCACTGATTTGGAGACACATTTTCACAACGCCCTCCACATTTCATGGAACCACAATTGGCAATCATGATTTGGAAATTATTGATAGCATGGATGTAGCAATGAGTTTCTTGGGCAATCTGGCGATGAATAAAATTATCAGTGCTTCCACTATCAACCAGAATGATGACCTTCTGATGCTTGATGTAACCTATTAACTTGAGGGTTTGGGGAGCGGAAAAGCCAGTGAGAGCATTGAGGGAAATGACGGGTTCTACTTCAGGAGGGTCCGAGGGAGGGGTTATGTCAGTGATTTCAGGTGACTCAGACACAAGGGGAGTTTCAACATCCTCTTCTGAAATATCCTCAGAGATGGCCATAAAAAGCTTTTGTTCCTTAGACTTGTGGCCCTAGAAATATTTGTCATCACAATTATAACAAAGGCCTTTGAGTTGGCGTTCAACCATTTCAGCCCTGGTCAATTTTTGGATTTTTAATGGGGTGGAGGGAGTAGTGGGAGTGATGGGTTTAGGGCGAGGGATAAAGGAAGGTTTTCGGTTTTGAGGTGATACAACCTGTTGTGCTTCTTTAGCTCTTTTAGTAGCCTCCACCCAAGTCGAGGGTTGAGCCATGAGGACATGGGCCCGAATCTCCTCCTTGAGGTCACTAATAAAACACTCTCGAAAGAAAGCATCAGTCATGCCCTCTATTCGAAAAGCCAGGCGCTTAAAGGCAGCTATGAAGTCTTCTACTGTTCCAGATTGTTTCAACTTTGTCAAACAGCCCAAATGGTTGGTGTCTGTGTCAAAGCGTTCATAAAGTTCAGTCACAAATTGGGTCCAAGCAATATACCCTTGACGGGAAGTTTTTCTCCATTGCCACCATTGCCAATGTTCTTGATCTAGATGGAGAACACCATACCAGAGTTTGGCCAAGTCATTTGTAATGTCGTATAAAGATAAATAATGTTCCATTTGGGTTACCCAACCAGTGGGGTCTAAGCCATCAAATTTGGTCACGTCCACCACCGGAAGGCGTATGTCACGTTGAACGTGATGGGACTGAAAGGTATGGGAATGGGAGGAAGTTTCGCCTTCATTCTTTGGAGGTGCTTCAGAGAAATGGTCATCTGTAGGGATCTTCAGTTTGGTGCAGAGTGATGCAAGGACAGATTCAAGTTGTGTGGTCAGTTCTTGTTTGACTTCCTCCATTGAGGACTGCATGGTTGTATTTATGGTAGCATTAATGGATGAATCAATGGAGGCAACAATAGCACTGAGTTGTTTCACTTTTTTTTGGGTTTCTAGCACATTTGACGTATTGGCTTGCTGAGAGTACTAGGAGGTGCGCTAGGATATCCAGAAATCTAGTCAATGTCTTCACTTAAGGTGCTTTAACATGAGGGTTAGGGTTTCGTTACTGCAACAAAACTTTGACTTTGACTACAACTGTAATTGAGAAAATCCTCCCAATCTATCTTCTAGTGGTTAGACTGTCTGAAGATAGTGGGCCCATAACCTGTTAGAAAAATAGGTGTGCTTGTTTCACCATAGACAATATAGCAATATTGTCACCCAACCATAGGCCGAAGCCACCCCCGAGCACCTTAACCTTAACAGAGAGAATAATTCCAGAAGCAAACCCTAGAACCAACAGTATTAGGGACCTAACCCCTCACGTAGGTAAAATAATATATTCTGATGTAATAAAGGTCAATATTAATAAGGCCTAGCAATAAGGAAGAATAAGTTGAATGTAAGAAGACCTAATAAAATCTTCTGCTTCGAGAAGGATCTTCCTATAGATGGTTCTTTTGATAGACATATTTAGTATAAATAGGAGTCGAGGGTATGAGAACTTTTGCCTTGGATATTATTGCAATAGAGCTCTGCTCTGCTGGAGGTTTCCCCCTCGAAGAGGCAAGTGAACATTGCTCTCAGTAATCAAAGTGATATTTCTTGTGTTATTCTGGTATCATTTTGGTATTATTGTGGTGTTGTTTTGGTTATATTGTTGTTCATCTGCCATTTCTAGCATTTTATTTATGTTCTGCATACTTTTTATATCGGAATATTACAAGTGTTATCAAAGCACTTTCCTCGGCAGAAAATTGTGGGTTAATTTTTTTTTTTCAGGGTAGAGATGTATTCCGACGTCTTTAAGCTACAGAGATCTGTCGTTGCATGCATAAACCTGCGGTCGGGGATTCATACACGCGGGAAATACAAGTGGTACTTAAGTGCACATCTATTGGCCACCCTTGTTGGTACCCCTTCGAGTGGTAGCGCATCAGACAACACCTGTATATGGATCGACCTAGATTTCACGAAGCCCTCTGTTAGGGTCCTAACCCACACATAGGTAGATCAATATATTCGGATGTAATAAAGGTCAATATTAATAAGGCCTTTCAATAAAATAGAATAAGGCGGATGTAAGAAGACCTATTAGAAGCTTCCGCTTTTAGAAGGATCTTCCTCTAGATGCTTCTCTTGATAGACATGTTTAGTATAAATAAGGGTCGAGGGTATGACAACCCTAGCTTGGAGATTATTGTAACAGAGCGCTACTCGATTGGAGGTTGCCCCCTCGAAGAGGCCTATGAACATTGCTTTCTGAATCAAAGTGCTATTTCTGTTGTTGTTCTTATATCATCTATGTGTTATTGTGGAGATTATGCTAGATATATTACTGTTATTCTCCCATTTCCAGCATTTTATTTATGTTCTGCATATTTATTACATCTGGTATCTTGCAAGTGGTATCAGAGTACTTTCCTTGGCAGAAATTGTGGGAATTTTTTTTCCAGGGTAGAGACGTATTCCAACATCTTTAAACCACAGAGATCTGTCGTTACACGCATAAACCCACGGTTGAGGGATTCATACACGCAGGAAATACAAGTGGTTCTTAAGCGCACATCTGTTGGCAACCCTTGTAACCCCTGTTGGTATCCCTTCAAGTGGTAGCGCATCAGACAACACCTGTGTATGGATCGACCTAGATTTCCTGAAGCCCTCTTTAGATAAACCTATCGGCCGTCAGACTACTATAGTGTCACCGAGAACAACACTCGGGAAGATACTCTCTAGTACCTAGGTAGTCGGGTAGTACGGCTAAGGGTACGGTCTATCCTCAGTTAGTGCCCTGAGATATTGGGCCTAGTACTACTGTTGGACCCCGCATGTATATCAGAGAGCTATAGCACAGGGCAAACCCTTGTCTGTAGAACCCTTGAATACCTAACCCTTGGGGGACATAAACATAAACAAATTAAAACAGACCAGATCTATTACCGTGCAACTATGTTCGGGTTGCCAAGTAAATACACATCTTTTTCTGGTTAAGCATTTGGGGATTTCATCACTGCAGTATTCTTCAGACCAGAGTATAACACCGCAGGTGTAAAAAAAAGTCTGGAAATTTTTTCACCATTATTTGAGACCTATTCCATTGGATTCATCTCTCCGCCCTTATCACATTCATCCATATCATTTTTCGGCAAAATTTTTGACCCTGCCTGCCCCTTTTCAGTTCACCCATCCTCATGGCCCATACCCGTAGCCAAGACCTGGAAGCTCACTTCAACACCATGCAATCTGATTTCCTCGAAACCCAAAAAGAAGTGAAACAACTCAGTGCTACTGTTGCCTCCATTGATTCGTCCATTAATGCTACCATAAATACAACCATGCAGTCCTCAATGGAGGAAGTCAAACAAGAACTGACCACACAGCTTGAATCTATCTTTGCATCACTCTACACCAAACTGAATATCCCTACAGATGACCATTTCTCTGAAGCACCTCCAAAGAATGAAGGCGAAACTTCCTCCCATTCCCATACCTTTCAGTCCCATCACTTTCAACGTGACATACGCCTTCCGCTGGTGGACGTGACCAAATTTGAAACCAGATTGCATGGTGTTGAAGTGAGCTTCCAGGTCTTGGCTACGGGTATGGGCCATGAGGATGGGTGAACTGAAAAGGGGCGGGCGGGGTCAAAAATTTTGCCAAAAAATGATATGGATGAATGTGATAAGGGCGGAGAGATGAATCCAATGGAATAGGTCTCAAATAATGGTGAAAAAATTTCCAGACTTTTTTTTTTACACCTGCGATGTTATACTCCGGTCTGAAGAATACTGCAGTGATGAAATCCCCAAATGATTAACCAGAAAGTGATGTGTATTTACTTGGCAACCCGAACATAGTTGCATGACAATAGATCTGGTCTGCTTTAATTTGTTTATGTTTCTGTCCCCCAAGGGTTAGGTATTCAAGGGTTCTACAGACAAGGGTTTGCCCTGTGCTATATCTCTCTGATATACATGCGGGGTCCAACAATAGTACTGGGCCCAATATCTCAGGGCACTAACTAAGGAGGATAGACCCTACCCTTAGCCATACTACCCGACTACCCAGGTACTAGAGAGTACCTTCCCGAGTGTTGTTCTCAATGACACTATAGTAGTCCGACGGCCGATAGGTTTATCTAAAGAGGGCTTCAGGAAATCTAGGTCAATCCATACACAGGTGTTGTCTGATGCGCTACCACTTGAAGGGGTACCAACAGGGGTTACAAGGGTTGCCAACATATGTGCGCTTAAGAACCACTTGTATTTCCTGCGTGTATGAATCCCTCAACCGTGGGTTTATGCGCGTAACGACAGATCTCTGTGGTTTAAAGATGTTGGAATACGTCTCTACATTGAAAACAAAATTCCCACAATTTCTGCCAAGGAAAGTGCTCTAATACCACTTGCAAGATACCAGATGTAATAAATATGCAGAACAAAAATAAAACGCTGGAAATGGGAGAATAACAGTAATATATCTAGCATAATCTCCACAATAACACATAGATGATATAAGAACAACAACAAAAATAGCACTTTGATTCAGAAAGCAATGTTCATAGGCCTCTTCGAGGGGGCAACCTCCAATCGAGTAGCGCTCTGTTACAATAATCTCCAAGCTAGGGTTGTCATACCCTCGACCCTTATTTATACTAAACATGTCTATCAAGAGAAGAATCTAGAGGAAGATCCTTCTAGAAGCAGAAGCTTCTATTAGGTCTTCTTACATCCGCCTTATTCTATTTTATTGAAAGGCCTTATTAATATTGACCTTTATTACATCCGAATATATTGATCTACCTATGTGCGGGTTAGGACCCTAACAGAGGGCTTCATGAAATCTAGGTCGATCCGTATACAGGTGTTGTTTGATGCGCTACCACTCGAAGGGGTACCAACAAGGGTGGCCAATAGATGTGCACTTAAGTACCACTTGTATTTCCCGCGTGTATGAATCCCCGACCGCAGGTTTATGCATGTAATGACAGATCTCTGTAGCTTAAAGACGTCGGAATACATCTCTACCCTGAAAAAAAAATTAACCCACAATTTTCTGCCAAGGAAAGTGCTTTGATACCACTTGTAATATTCCGATATAAAAAGTATGCAGAACAGAAATAAAATGCTAGAAATGGCAGATGAACAACAATATAACCAAAACAACACCACAATAATACCAAAATGATACCAGAATAACACAAGAAATATCACTTTGATTACTGAGAGCAATGTTCACTTGCCTCTTTGAGGGGGAAACCTCCAGCAGAGCAGAGCTCTATTACAATAATATCCAAGGCAAAAGTTCTCATACCCTCGACTCCTATTTATACTAAATATGTCTATCAAAAGAACCATCTATAGGAAGATCCTTCTAGAAGCAGAAGATTTTATTAGGTCTTCTTACATTCGACTTATTCTTCCTTATTGCTAGGCCTTATTAATATTAACCTTTATTACATCAGAATATATTATTTTACCTACGTGAGGGGTTAGGTCCCTAATACTGTTGGTTCTAGGGTTTGCTTCTGGAATTATTCTCTCTGTTAAGGTTAAGGTGCTCGGGGGTGGCTTCGACCTATGGTTGGGTGACAATATTGCTATATTGTCTATGGTGAAACAAGCACACCTATTTTTCTAACAGGTTATGGGCCCACTATCTTCAGACAGTCTAACCACTGGAAGATAGATTGGGAGGATTTGCTCAATTACAGTTGTAGTCAAAGTCAAAGTTTTGTTGCAGTAACAAAACCCTAACCCTCATGTTAAAGCACCTTAAGTGAAGACATTGACTAGATTTTTGGATATCCTAGCGCACCTCCTAGTACTCTCAGCAAGCCAATACGTCAAGTTGGATTTTTTGGTCAAAGTCAAAGGTTTTCCAAGTCAAAGTCAAAGGTTGACCAAGTCAAAGAAGTGATGACTTACTCTATGAAGACAGAAAACAAGCTAGAAGGGGCTTCTAACTTCAGAGCATGGAATACAAGGATTGACCTCATCCTCGCCGAGAATAAAGTGTTGGATCTTGTGAAAGGCAAGATCATGGAACCACAGTTTGAAGCAGGAAAAGAGAAGGAACCTTAGAACATTGCAGTTATAGAGAAGTTCAAAGACAATGACATCAATGTTATGAGTCTCATAGTGGACTCTGTAAAAGATCACTTGATACCCTACATCTCTCATCTCAACTCATCTAAGAAGATGTATGATGCCCTAACCAACCTCTTCTCAGTTAGAAACATTAGATAAGTAATGAGTATGAAGAATGAACTCCGCGACATGAAAATGAATGATGATGACATCATAACATCATACTTTGTAAGAATCTCTCAGTTAAGAGATCAACTACAAGCTATTGAAGAAATCATTTCAGAAAAGGAACTGGTAAATATAGTACTCAATGTCCTTCCCAAGACATGGGATGCATTTTTTGCAAGCATGAACACAAGAAAGGATTATCCCACATTTAAAGAACTTTGGACTTGTTGTGCACAAGAAGAATCAAGGATTAATGTGAAAGAGAAATCCCAAAATAAATACGATGACCAAGCCTTCACAATAAAGTTCAAGAATTTCAGGAATAAGAAGAAGTTTGGCTTAAGGAAGAAACCAAATCAAGAAAAGGATATGTCAAAGATACAATGCTTCAACTGTCGAAAATATGGTCACTACAAGAACCACTGTCCTGAGTTAAAGAAAAGGAAGGAAACAAACAAAGCATCGGTTGCCAAAGAAAGGGAACCCTCAAAGAAAGCCAAGCAGGATAAAACAAACTTCTTCTTCTAGTCAAGGTAACGATATTCTTCATAGTTTCTTGTATATACCATGTTTACATAGTTCCTATACATATCATGCATATCTATTTATTAGAAGAAAAGATGGTTAGTGAAACAATACTTATGGAAGAATAAAGTGAAGGATTGCCATCACGATGACTACAATACACCTAAAAAAGATGAAGTATGTTGACAATATTTGGTGACAATTCATGTGGAAGTCATTATATAAGTAACAAATGCCAGACGGGCCAAAATCATAATCAAACTTGAAAAGACCAGAAAGAAGTCAGTAATCAAGAGGAAATAAGGCAATAAGGATGCAAACAAAAGCGTGGATGGAAGGAGCTTATTACAAAATTCCAAAAGAAGAGCATGCATTCATGCATGAAGCAAGGATTAAGAGGGAGATAATCCTAAATAATATGATCCATTGAGGATTATGAATTATCTGTCCATGTTCCCATTGAAAGTAACAACCATGATAAGCAACACGCATTCAATTTGACTCTAGAAGAAGTTTTCTTCGAAAAGAAGCCTTAAGTATCCTTGGTTGTCCATCTACATCCATGATCCTATGATGAAAGGAATAAGTTAGAATCTTCAGGGCATGGAATCTATAGAAGACTCCATGGACCCAAGAGCTAAAGAGAAACATGAGGAAGAACATGAAGATTCCAAGAAAGAAAGAAAATCCAGAACAACCAGTTATTATATCGAGAATCACAAGACTATCAACTTGGTTTGAACCCACTAGAAGCAATCAAGTAGAAGAAATGGAAGTTATGATAAAGAATAGTGTATGCAAGAAAATGTGAAAAAGACTTATGAATGAAAGCATTGCGAGATTCATAGGTTCTTCTAGAAGGAGGGAGAAGACTATGACGACAACTCGTTCTAGTAAACTAGATATACCTCCTACAGTATCCATGGATTGGAATTTACATGTAAAAGACTGTTCTTATCAATAAAGCAAATCGAGAAAGAAGCTTATACCAGAAAGAGACCCTTGTATACATATATAAGAAGACCTTGTATGGATTCAAACAACTTGATGCAGAGTATCTCATATACAACATAAGCGTGGTGAAAACTTTCTATAACAGAATGGTTACTCATAAGTCCGGGATGATGGATTGTTAATCCATGGAAAACTCTCATGATGGCATAAGAAGTGATACTTGGATATATTTCAGTTTGAGCTTTGCCACAATGTCATGAGCTAGAAGGTAACAAAAGTGCTGAATTCGACCATGATATATTGTAATGATCAGAGCTATGTGAAGCTTTCAGAGAAAACCAGTGTTCCATGACAGACCGAAGTACATTGAGATCAAGCATTATATTCTCTGTGATAAAGTCCAGAGGAGAGAAGTGGTTCTCCAGTATATCTCCATCGATGAGCAAATAAAATATATTTTGATAAAGCCTATGTTCAAGATGAAATGTTTGCATACTTAAGAGACAAGTTGGGGCTCGTGGAGACGACTTCCTCATTGGAAAAGGGAGTGATTACTCCCAGGTTGGGAGAGAGTACTGATATGTTATTGATTTATGGACAATCATTTCCCAGTTCGGAAAATGGTCTAGGATGGACAGTTCCTTTCCAGTTCAAAAAGTGGTTTGAGATTTCTGACGGACAAGCATTTTCCAGTTCGGAAAATGCTCCAGATCGGACAATCATTTTCGTAATGAAAATGGTCCGATAGATTGTTGATGTACCATAGACAACGATTCCCCTCGTGGCCAGTGTGGGGGGATGGTCTAGGACAATCATTCTTCTTGGCAGTCACTCTGAGTAGTGGTCAAGAAGTATGGTCCGCCTCGTCGGGCAACCATTCTTTCGAAGTTCATAGTTGTGAGTAGTTTCGAAGAATTGTTCGTTTTGGAGGTTGGTGCAGGACAATCATTTCTTTAGGAAATGGTCCAGACAATCATTCCCTAGGGCAGACTCATTCTCTCCAGGTTGCACTGTGATTAGTGCCTGAGGAATGACCTAGTTAGGCGAATGGTCTAGGTTCAACAATTAGGAACAAGCATTCCCTAGGGCAGACTCATTCTCTCCAGGTTGCACTATGATTAGTGTCAGACGAATGGCCCAGTTAGGTGAATGGTCCAGGCTCATAAATTAGGGACAATTGTTCTTCTATGCTTAAGAAGGATATTCCAGATAACCCATGGCTGATGTTTTACTTTCTAAGGACAAATGTTCTTCCAGATCTCACAGATGTGAGTGGAAGAATGGCCCAGATGACTCAGTTTATATCATGATATTGTTTTATGCAGGTTGATATCAGATGATATGATTGATGTGGAGACTATATGTCTTTGGAAAGTAGTTGTATGATATTATGGTGGATGTGTTCCACTGGTTAGTATCCGTGTGCTACTTGGTGTGGTTGTGTACCACTAGATAGTAGTTGTATACTACTATGAATAGACACAGTTGTGCTATATTGAATGGCATTGTTTTGATTTCCATAGAGACTACCACTAGTGTTGGAAATGATTTCCAGCTAGATGGATAGCCAGTGTGTTGGTGGACAGACATTATTCCTATGGAAAATGGTATAGGATAATCATTCTTCTAGGATGTATGTCCGAATTAGAAGAATAGTCCTTGTAGCCCATGACGAGGCTTCCAACATCTGATTGGAACAATTATTCTTCTAGGACATATGTCCAGATGAGAAAAATGATTCTTATATCACTCTGTGGAGTGATCGACTTATTCAACATCATGCTTGATTACTCAGCTGGAGTATGGCTTCGAGAGATGATGCTATCAGATGATACTGATAGTGATGATGGTGCTCGTGATTTGATCATGAGATAGCCTGTGTGGCTATGATCGTGATTTGATCGTGATTTGATCGATTGAATGGTATGTTTGTGCTAAAGACCATTACCTTTAATACCTCCCTAGCTAGGAGGGAGTGTTGATATTATGGTAGCTGCAGGAGGTATTAAACCTCCACGTGTAACCCTGACAAGACTATAATATTCCAGGAAGCAAGAAGAAACCCTAAAGCATTGGACATAACCTTAGAAGACAAGTCGACTAAAGAAAATAATTAATATTGAGTTTTTAGCCTCCAGAAAGAGAAGTCGGCCCAGACAGCTAAGAAAGAGCAGTATAAATACAGGATGTCGGAGCTCATTTGGACACACACAACTCGCAACTGCAAAAAATCAGTGTGCGCAAGTTTGGAGAGTAGCTGCAACTACTGTAAATTGTATTTTCGGTTTTAGGCTTGGACCTTCTCTTGGTTATGGTTTGGACTTTCTGCTTTGTGCACTAAGTTTGGAGAGAGGTACACTACATTGTTTGGCTATTGGTTATAGGGTTTGCTTCCAGAACTATTCTCTCTGTCAAGGTTAAGGTGCTCGAGGGTGGCTTTGGCCTATTGTTGGGTGACAATATTGCTATATTGTCTATGGTGAAACGAGCACACCTATTTTTCTAACATAAACTACATGCACACCTATAGAGATTTCAACAGGGAGGCTGATGAGCTCTCCAAACATGCTTTGGAATTGCAGGAAGGAAGACTAAAATACTTTCAGATGGAGGATGGACAAGAGGGTCCACCATTGTATCTATCTCTGTATTGATGATTTTCTGTAGTCTACGATTTCAAATTTTAGTATCCAACAGGTTTTTGGATCTAGGTGATGCTGTTTGGATAGATCTGATTTCTATTTAGGCAACAGGTGTAGACTCTCGTTGATGGTCACTGAAGAGTTTTGTAGTCCCCTCTTGGTTCGTCTAGGGCTTAAGGACTAGCAGTAAAACCAGGCCTTTTGGTGGATAGCTCCAGCCATGAAATTTTTTGTCTTTGTATAGCGACTTTATATATAAAATATATAAGTGCAATTTTTCTTGTGAAAAAAAAATCTTCCCTCTCCAACAAGTTATTTGACGAAATATGATAATGGAATGGAAAATCATGACGTTGAAAATGAAATTTTTGACACTACGGGTGGATACCTAAACCTCATTCTTATTGGAACAATTCCATACACACAATTTTTGTCATTAAAACTTGTTTTCAACATTCCGTTAAAAATCTTGACGGATTTGTGAAGAAAACTCACTCGAAAATAAGTGTTATTTACTACATGAATAACCTATTCCCACAATTAATAACTAGCGTATCCTGATAACTAAACTTAAATCAAGGCTTACTTATAACTTTGTATGTATGATAGACTCCACATTTAATTAGATGCACCCTTACAACGAACTCAAATCATAATTTATTAATAACTTTACATGCATGATCAACTTCACATTTAATAACTATAATAATAATAATAATTTAATTTCAAGGTCACGACCAAGCCAAACACCAAATTGGTTTATGAGACCCCCTTGTTTGTGGGACAAGGGACCCCTCCGTGCAATGATTTGACTACTACAGTCTAAGAAGGTGTACATACTCCACCTCCCTTTGGATTTGAGCCTATGACCTCTTAGAAGGAAATACATGTTCTTAACCTTTAGGCCCACTCAAGTTGTACACTCAAATTAGAACAACAAAGTCATGCATGTGCTTAAGAGACACCACCACCTTAAGTGAGACACCAAATTTGTGTATAAGATCCCCTTGTTTGTGGGACAAGGGACCCTCTCCACACAACAATTCAATTGCTAAAGTCTACGAAAATATACATACCCTACCCCTCTCTAGATTTGAACTCGTGACCTGAGGAAACACATGTTCTTAACCATTAAACCCACTCAAATTATATAAAAATATGCATTCACCAAAGTTTCATCTCATTATAATATACCCCACTTAAATGAAATGCAATACAAATGACTTAATAAGTTGCAAGCCACCAAGAAAGTCTATATTATGGAGTGGAGACACATGTTTTTCAAAATCCACTTCAAAATAACTATTTTCTTAAAACATGTTTTTCAAAATCCACTTAAAAATAATTATTTTCTTTTAAGAAAAATAGCAAACCAAAATAAAATTCCAAAGTGCAAACGTAGAACAAATTTATCATGTCAAAACACAAGCTGAGGAGAGAGACGCCCCACGAACCTTGTATTTACTCCATCAAAGATCCGGAGATCGTAAAAGCCCTTCTCCTTGCGGTCACATGGGCCCAGAAATCGTCCAAGTGGACACACCCTTCCCCACGCCCCGCGAGAATGAACGAGCTATAAATTTTCTCTTTCCTATTTGTGCTAGTCTGGGATCGCTCTGAGAGTTTGAAATACGGTTCCCTCATGGGCACATTGACCCACAAATCATCCATCAACGGGTTACGTAGTGCCTTATAAAGATCGCAAAGGAGGTAAATTGGATTTATTTATGCCGCCATTAAAATATTTCCATTGCATTGCATGGAATAAGCAAGAATGCCAGAGCCGCGTAGAGTAGTCTGTCGATTGAAACCAGTAGAGCGTTCTCGAGACATTGCTTTCGCCCCTTGTTCTGGAGAAAAACGCGGTCCTATAAATACAAAGACTAAATTGAAAATTCGAGTGAAGCATTGTTTAGATTTAAATAAAGAAATAAACGGAGAAGAGGGTTTGAAATTAAGAGGAAATAAAGAAGAGGGTTTGAGATTAGGAGGAATTAAAGAAGAGGGTTTTGATCAGAACACTGAAAAAATGGAGGGAAAGAAGAAGCTATCAGGCGAGGATGAATCATGCAGTGCTCCACTTCCCCAGAGGGTATGTAAATTCTATGCCCTTTAATTTGAATTTTTAGTTTAGATTGAATTATTCTTTTTATAGTTTCTGATTCTTAATTTTCAATTTTATTATCCATGGTAACTTCGGAAGAAGTCAATTTTCTGTTAAAAATATGGTATAGGGTACACAGTGCGAATAGACTTTTACTCTTCGCCCCTCTCCTCCCTAACCCCACTCCTTTGGAGGAATTTATTGGATCTATTTGGATAAGGGAATTTGAAGTGTCCTAAGTCACTGGAAACACTATGAGTCCAATCATAAATCAACAGATCACGATGATTGTAAACTCGAAAGTCGCTGGTGCAAACCTCTCAAGCCACAACTAGATTGTGGGTGCCTAATAAACATGGAGTTTTATCAGAGTCTTGCGTTTCAGAAACTCAAAATTAATTTTTTTGGCAAAAATAAGTTGTGTTGAATGTTCATGTCGATATTTCTGTAAACTCATATTGTTTGGACAAGAACATGGAGTCAAACGACATATTTTCGAAATTATCAATTGTAAAACTCAAAATTATTTTTGTTGGCAAAAAGTTGTGTTGAATGTTCATGTCGATATTTCTGTAAACTCATTTGGTTGGGAAATGGACATGGAGTCAATCTACATATTTTCTAAATTATCAATTGTAGCTACCGCACTCCATTCTCACTCCCCCGTTTGATGTTGATAGCATCCTACCTCAACATTGCTTCAAGGTGCCTGTGTGCTTTGTGGCCCCCCTTGTTTATCATTGTTGTCTTTGTAATGCCTCCTTAAATACAAACCTATCAAAATCACATTAGCATATCTTTGTTGGGCATTTTGTTCCAAATCAAAGACTACTGCTACTTAAATGCTATCGGGGAATGTCGTTGAAACCAAGGAGGATGACATTAAAATCCCATGTCTTTTACTGGAACTTAATATTTTGATGTAATATGACTATTCAGTGGTCTTCAGTAATCAAAAAGTGTTAACTCTATAGGAAACTTCAAAGCAGTTTGTTTGCATTTTTCATAATCTTGGTTAAAAGAATAGAAATTGTTTTCAAACTTCAACATGCATACTTTTTTTTAATTGTATTTTAGGTGTTTTAACTTTTTGGAGAACTTTATGAATTAATATATTTGAATGTCTGCCTCAGCATAGGTAAACAATACCCATTTTTCTAGCTTGCCAAATTTACATTTTTGGCTGGGGATCCATATTTCAACCATTTTTAGCTGGATTTTGATTTTATGTATTTGGTTGTGCTTACTCAAGTACAAATCTCTATCTACCTGCATGATTGAGCTATTGTTTTAATGGATTTGCTTGTGATTGTTACCAAAACACTCATGTTTTGTCGTAAATTTTCTTGAACACAATTTTCCTTTTCATGGGCGAAGTTTTGGTGATTTCTTGATTGCTGAGCACAGAGTCAAATGCTGTGATTCATCTAAAACATTCTTCAATGATAAGGTCTTCATAGGTGATGAAAACCATTGACTCCGGAGTCAGGATATTGAAGTTGGCTTTTAGCTTTTATGGTATGCTTATTAAAAAGGACTTGTTGACAGGGAGTTGGTAAATGCGGTTCTTATGGTGCAAATGTTGTTCTACTATGCAGGTTCAGGTTGGTAATTCGCCAGTTTACAAAGTTGATAAAAAATTAGGTAATGGTGGATATGGTCAAGTTTATGTTGGGCGCAGATTATGTGGAAGCACAGATCGCACAGGAGCGAATGCTTTGGAGGTACTGATCGCCTTATGGCAACTAAAAGTTTGTACATAGACTACATGGGTGATATAGCATTCTTGTGAATTTTGAAGGAGTTATTGTTTTGAGCTAGAGTGGTTTCTTAAAAAAGATGTCTTGTTTTATATGTAGGTTGCTTTAAAGTTTGAGCACCGCAATAAAAGCTGTGTCAATGGTCCACCTTATGAGTGGGAAGTCTACAGGTAAATATCTTTCCTACCATTTGCTATTTGATTTATTACTGGGTATGGTTTTTTATATGTATTTATTGTGTCTTGACAGTATGCTTAGTGGAAATCATGGGTTGCCTCGAGTTCATTATAAGGGGCGACAGGGGGATTACTATATTCTGGTATGTTGGAGCATTAATAGTGGTAATTAATTTAATTTAATACTGCATCGATTCCATTGCTTTGACCATGAATTATCTATGTCCATTCTACAGTATTTTTTTCTGGACATACTTTAAGTAAAGCCATTTAGTTGTGATAATGGTGGCAATTCTATTCTTGTTTATTGTTAATTATTATCCATAGTAATATTTTATCCAAATTTTACAGGTTATGGATATGTTGGGGCCTAGTCTTTGGGATGTTTGGAATAATGCTGGTCAAGTGTAAGAAATAATTATTCTTTTATTGATTTAATGTGTTACCATGGCCTTGGACAAGGCATACAACGTATTCTAATTAATTATTACTGTAATTGTGGTTTCCATTGGATATGTGAGACAGGATGTCGGCTCAGATGGTTGCGTGCATTGCAGTAGAGGCAATATCAATATTGGAAAAGCTGCACATTAAAGGGTATGCTTTGAGGTAGCTTCTGTGACTTATTGCAGTGATTCATTTCATTACATAAATACTAATAGTTGTTTTAATTTGCTGTTTTAGATTTGTCCATGGAGATGTTAAGCCAGAAAATTTCTTACTAGGACAGCCTGGTACCTCAGATGAGAAAAAACTGTTTTTGGTAGATCTTGGTTTGGGTAAGTTTTATTTAATTACTTTAGAGTCTTGTACCTAACAATTGTATTATATAGCTTCACATGGCTGTCTTTGGATTCACTTATTGTAATTCATATCCCTTTTGGATTGCATGATTTCAAAATGACATTAAACTGCGTCAAATGTCTGTCATTTAAATTTCTATCAGTCTGTTTTAAAAAGTTTGGAGAGAAATCTACGTTAATTGGCAATACTGAAATTCCTTATATTTGGTTCTATGCATTGCCTTTCTTTGTTTAAATTTCCTTATTTGATATTTAATAAACAACATGGGGATTCATAATGTTTCTTTTATGTAGCAGGCCTGGGGTTTTTGTATTCACACATACAGTGTTATTCTGTAACAGTATGCTTTATGCTTGACTAATTTTTGAGGATTACAACACTGGTTTGAATAGTTTTAAAAACATATATTAACAAGGATAAAGGAGTTTCCAGATAGACCTCAGCATATAAGAATAATAGTGTGTGAAGGATAAATCATGTTGTAGATATCATTTTCTCTCTGTTCCATCTGACTGTCCTTTGATCTAGGTATATCTCAGAGAGAGGATCGGAGTTGAACATGCTACTGACCGACTCCCTTAAGGATTAGGATCACTTTAGCTGAGGATCTTCAATTTTAATGATTTTTCTCTCTGTGTAAAATTATTCTAGTTCATCGACGTGAATTCCTCAATCTACCACTTGCTAAACAACTGGCCAAATAATTTGAATTTAATTAAATATACAGCAGGACTATGCATCTTCAAAATAAAAGATCAACATTATTTATGGACAATTCAGAAGTAGAGAAACAAAAACTGAACAAACCACTATTCTTCTATATAGAATTAATCATCATCCCATATTATTTCTATGTACACCACTAATGTATCTTTGTTATCCAGCTTCAAGATGGAAGGATGTATCGACTGGTAAGCATGTTGAGTATGACCAGAGGCCAGACATATTCAGGTTAGTGTTTGCACTCGTGAATTCCTATGATGGTAAATTTATGTTTAATTCTGCCCCCTATCCCCCAAATATGAACTAACATTCTGTTAGTGATCAGGGGAACTGTACGGTATGCAAGTGTCCATGCCCACCTAGGTAGAACAGGAAGTAGAAGAGATGACCTTGAGTCATTGGCATACACCTTGATATTCCTTCTTCGTGGCAGGCTACCTTGGCAAGGTTACCAGGTAATTTAAGAATTTAGTATTTTGGTAGTCATGCTTTCAAGACAAGGTCCTCTGTTATGTACTTATAAGGAGTATAATTTCTCTCCCTCTTTTTTTTGCAGGGTGACACCAAAGGGTTTCTTGTTTGTAAAAGTAAGATGGCAACTTCACCGGAAGCAATGTGTTCCCTTTGTCCACCTCCTTTCAAAAAATTTCTTGAAGCAGTTGTCAATATGAAATTTGATGAAGTACCAAATTATTTAAAGCTTATAACCCTTTTTGATGGCATTTTGGGGTCAAATCCATCAATGAGGCCAATCAACACAGATGGAGCTCAGAAGGTATTGAATGCTTTTTGTTTATGGTTTTGAAGTTGGAATGTGATTGAGATTTTAACTTAGTTTGCATATTGAGTTTGTGAAAATGCAAGCGCAAGACTTTTTTTTCATTAATGACCTTCATTTTTGTCTGTTTTGCTTGCCATTCTTTGTGCTCCATTTTGGTGAGTCTCTTGTGGGAAGCCTAAGCAACACCTGAAAGCTTGGATCGGTATTGATTTTATGATAGGTTGGGCAGAAGCGTGGAAGAATTGTGATTGATGTGGACGAGGATGAACAACCTATGAAGAAAGTTCGACTTGGAGCACCAGCAACACAGTGGATTTCTATTTATGATGCTCGTCGGCCTATGAAACAGAGGTAAAACAAAATTATTCCACATTTAATTGAATGCCAAGGACTTAATCTTACTAACTTCTATTTAGATGGCTTCTAAGGTCATTAATGCATGTTCTTTTGCTAACTAGTAATATCTAAATAGCTAAATTCTGTAAATTCAATTTCACTCATTTTATTTGCAATTCCTCTGGAATTTTTGCAGTAGAAATCTCTAATGTATGACTAACTACAGGACCCTGTGGTTTGATTAACCCCTTTTGGGGTTCTAAAATGTTGTTAATATTACTTGAACTTTTAATACTGAATATTCCAATGATTGATAATTGATTGTACCATAATGTATAAACATTCACTCTTACCTATCTGATGTGCCAGATATCATTATAATGTTGTGGACTCTCGACTGCACCAACATGTTGAAAAGGGAAATGACGATGGCTTGTATATAAGTTGTGTTGCATCAATGGAAAATCTCTGGACTGTTGTTATGGATGCAGGAACAAGTTTCACTGATCAGGTTTACAAACTTTCAAATGCTTTCTTGCACAAGGTTAGTTGTTTTTTCATCATTTACATATTCAAATTTCTTGTTTTTGTGTTTGTGTTGAAAGGCTGGCAGTTGCATTGGTTCAATCTGATAATATAACTCCATGTTTGTGATAATTATATCAGGATTGGATCATGGAACACTGGGAAAAGAATTATTATATCACTGCCTTTAGTGGTGCCTTAAATGGAAGCTCTTTTGTTGTTATGTCTAAAGGTATGCCATTTTTTATTTCAATCTTTGTGTGTTATGACCGTCATTGTTTTCAGTTGAAAGATTATGGAACAAGTATGCATTAGATTATCTGTTCATATGTCTAAAGGTACTTCCTGTTGGGTAGTGTTTTAGAGATTTATTTATTTTGGTCGTAAATTGAAAGCATTTTTAACACCTACAATTCAGGGATAACTTTTGAAAAGCACTCCCACAAGTATAAATAATTGGGTAATCCTCCTAATTTAAAATAGGTGGAATTTGTAATTCAAAGGTGTGTTACAAACATTTATTAAGCCGTCTATATAATCATTATTTTTTGAGATTTATAAAGTCAAATGGTCCAATATTTAACATTTCATACAATACAATTGGGTGAATACAGAAAATTTTACTAATTCAATAAAACAGTAGTTCTTCAAGAATGTTTGGCTTTAAAGTTTTCCCACCTTCAATTGTTAATTTTTTTTTTGATTTTCCCCACTGATTTTTTTATGTTAGAACAATAATTAATAATTATTGGTTTGCTGCTTTAACAAAATGCCGGCAGGTGTTGTCTTGATAATATTTAAAGCAGGAGCAATCCTGTGCTTATACAACTTTATAACGTAATACATTTTTCAAGAGTACTGTCTACTTGTTAGAAGTTTTGTGATGTTGAATTTATTATTTCCATGGTCAGCAAAAATGTTCCTTTCCTATGAGGCAAGGGTGTGCGGCCTTAAGAATTTTGACAATGAACTTCCCACATTTTTTGAATGCATTCTGCCTTGTAGTTTTATGATTCATTACATTGGTAGTTGATATTGTGGGGTCACTCCCACCTGACCTTTGGTCAAATTTTGTTGCCCTCAGCAACAACTTGTGGATTTTGGCCAATGTTTTTCAAACATCAAATAATCAATCCGCTGCCATAAGAAGTCTGTTATTATACTCATTACTGCCAGCAGATATATTGGTACATAGCAGGGCAGCTCTCTGGAAAAAAAAGAAAAGACAAAAGTTGCCAGAGAATAATTGTTTTTTCTGAAATTTTTTCAAAATAAAATCTGTCAAAGACCTGTCAAAACTCAAAAGTATGACGGAATTGATTAATAGGAGTGTTGAAGAAATAAATGTAGCTGCAGACGAGTTGAACAGTGCTGGCATGCAGTGAAAACAAATTATGCATATCGATTTCACAGCCACAAAGAGGTCTGTATGGTGGTCTTGAAAAGGATTAAAAAGTACCAAAATAATAAAAAAATTGATGAGGGGAGTGTCTGCTACACCTCTGCTAAGTGTCTGATAAAATTCTAAAGGTCAGACAACCAAGCATATAAACATCATCTTCAAATGTGCTTGTTGGTTCTTCAGCATTGCCATCTTCAATTGTGCTTGTGGGTTCTTCAGCACTACCATTGCTGTCGCTTTAGGGAGAGCGCCCTTGACAAGTAGGTTGTTTTTCTGTTGGAAAAGAATTTGCATGATGACTTTTCAATTGTGAAGTATTGCTGCCATTCTGTGAGGAAGTGCACATCTTACTCTGTGTTGTCATCATTTGTTTTCACCTTATAATTAGAAGGTGCATAGGGTGGTTTGACCAGTGAATCTCTTTGGAAGCAACACAACTAAACATAAAGAGTCAGGACCCCAGATAAATTAGAGAAGTAATTAACAAAGGTATACAGTAAGTTAATACGAGTGGTTGTGCTTAATCTCAAATTTGAATTGTAAAGAGAGAATGAAGTTAGTAAAAGATAAGCAAAGTGCATTTTTATATCAAGCTATAAAGTGCAATGTTATTGAAGTTACAAGGGCTTATTTGTAAAAAGGGGCACTATCAATAATATTTATTAGGGAAAGTCTTCATCAATCCCGCTAACAAAGTGTGTGTGTGTATTTCTTTTTATTCCTAAGGAAAGTCTTCATCAATCCGGCTAACAAAGTGTGTGTGTATATATATATATATATATATATATATATATATATATTTCTTTTTATTCATGATGCATTTCTCGGGAAAACCCGCCATGCACTCTCCCTCATTCCGAGGATAGTACCCAAGGTAAACTGGATTCTATAGAAGCTCGAAGCTTTATCAATGATATACTCATTTAAGAGCTCAACATGTCACTTGCAGGAATTGAACTTGGCAGGGAGGATAACACTCCTTTCAACTGCCTGTGTTAGACCCAATTGACATCTATCTATCTATATACATCAAAGTGAAGTAAATCTTTTTAATAGAAGTACGAAATATACTTTATGAAGTCAAGCTATTAAAGGAGTATCAACAAATCACTTCGCAAAAGCAAAAAATTTAAAAAAGAAGTCTCAAATGAAAATTCGTATGGAGTATATATTCTACTGTGACCGTCGCATTTCGTCCACCCATTTATTACCGAAGAAGTAAGCTTTGGAATAAGTAAGCTGTGAACTATGGGTTCCACAAATAATTTATCCTTTTGGATTAAATGTCCTTTTTGTGCAATGGAATGGGAAGTTCTGTTGATCTTTGAAAATAAAAATCTCCTTTATTGTAGGAGAGTATTTACTGCAAAGGAATATTCAGATAACGTGAAAATGCAAATATTTGAGTTACAAATTAAGGAATTAGATGCTTACACAGTCAATGCAGTGTATGTTCAATTTTCATGCGAATACCATTTACAATAACAGTCTAGGGTTTCAAGCATACTGTCTCGTCTACTACCAAATCCTAATTTATATATCTGTAGCTGTTTACAACACCATTTCCATCTTGTCTTACAAATTTACTTTGCAGCAAACATGTGGTTGAAATAATACTGGATTGTTCATAGATTAGACATGGTGTACTATGCATTCATTTTAATAGATTAACTCCCCTGATCAAGTTAAATGACAAAAGCATCATTGGGTTGTTTTTTTGTCATAGGGTCTATCTCGGTTGAAAAAGATACGACAATAAAGAATAAAATATGAGCATGCATATGCAGGTTCCAAATGGGCATAACGAAATCCTTTCTTTGGTAGCACATATACATGGTTCTAAGTTACTTCTAACTTCTAAACAACCTGAACATAGCAGGGAACATTCTCGAAACAAAATGCATACATCGACACAAATGGTCCTAAGACTTTCTAATTAGATCTCTGTACAATTAATATCTTGAAGTCAAAGAGTGTAGAAGCTAGCATAATTTTTTGCTGGAGTTTGATTTAGCCACAGTAGAAGTTCCTAAAATAAAGGAACCCATGTAATTGCAATTGGGGTTTTGATTGTGACTCTGGACTGTTTGACGAATATTTATATCTGTAAGGTTTGTGGTTCCAGGAAATACTCTTGATGCTGAGGCTTTTGAGTGTTTACCAAAATTTCTTGTAGTGATCTGATGATGCACCTGTTTTTCTTAGGAACACTCTACACTCAACAATCTTATAAAGTGAGCGATTCTTTTCCATTTAAATGGATTAGTAGGAAATGGAAAGAGGGATTTTATGTGACATCGATGGCAACTGCTGGAAATCAATGGGGTGTGGTTATGTCACGGAATGCAGGGTTTTCAAGTCAGGTGATCTTTTTGTTCTAAAAATTTAGATAGCATTATTTTGATTCTTCACTGAAGTTCAGGATGCATTTGCCATGCCATTTGCTTTATAATCTGAATCTCTTTAATAAACCCATGATTTCTTATTAACTACTAGTTGCACCTGTTCAGGCTGTTGAGCTTGATTTTCTCTATCCAAGTGAAGGTATCCATAGACGCTGGGATAGCGGCTATCGAATAACATCTATTGCTGCAACTCCTGACCAAGCTGCATTCATCCTGAGCAAGCCGAAGAAGAAATTGTCAAGTGAGATACAGGAAACACTTAGAACAACTGCTTTTCCCAGCACTCATGTAAAGGTTTGATTTATACTACCAAATTCTATCCAGCAAAGTCTTTTAGGTTATTATAATTTATAACTGCTGGAAACTGATCTTCTCTTTCTTTTTATTTTCAGGAAAAGTGGTCTAGGAATCTTTACATCGCTTTGGTTTGTTATGGCCGCACTATCTCATAATACATATTTTTATTATCAAAAAGTTATTTATGTACAGAGTCAGACCCATTGAGGGCTGACCGGTTAAAACAGATGCAAATGTTTTGATAGAGGCGATTCGAAAAGTTGGAGGAATTATGTAATCTCTTTCTTGTGTGAGATAGCTATCAACCTCTTATTGGTGGAGATATCTTATATTGTGACGGCTGCCCCTTCTTTATAAGGTTGTGCACTCATCCAGGTATCTCCTTGTCAAAATGCAACAGCAAAAGCATTGTGCTGAAAAGTGGCACAAAAGTTGGCTAGTATCTAGTTATGTAGAATGTTGGAGAAATTTCATCTATGCTGTTGGGCGAAAGTTTATCTGTTGTTCATTAGAAGCTTATTACATTTATATTGCTGAATTAGGTACTTCAGTTGTGCCAGATCCCAACATTGACTCAAAATCTAGGGCCCTGTACTGTACAATTGAATAAGTTAGTTGATAAGTCTGTCATTGGGCATTGAAGCTGTATATACATGAACATGTTATACACATGTTTACTTTTGCTGACATTCATTAACATGTTTTTACTTTGCATGTCTATTTGCCATTATTAATATTGAGGACATGACAGATGTTTTCATTTGTGTCTGGCTTCAAAAATAAATACAAAGGTCGAATGTACAGTAATTGTTGTTCTATTTGATATTCTGCAAATATGCTATGCGGATTTTGTTTCTTAGTGCGTATTCACGTATTTGCTCAACTGTTCACAAACTAGTTTTTGTCATCAACGATATGCAGAGACACTTTGATGGGTGCTTCAGATCCTCGAGGGCTGAGCTTGCATACACAGGAGTCTATATATAGAAGTGAACATACAACAGACAATAAATTTTATCATGCTCTAATAACCAACTTGGGTTTTGGTGATCAAGCTCTAGAAAATATATTGTCTAGTGGTTCTTATGTGTATTTGTATTCTTGTATCAGGAGAGTTCCAACAGGATTTGATTTAGATAACTTGTGAGAAAGTCATCAAGGTAATTTTTACATGTATTAGCTACCATGGATGACTAGTTTAGTGCACTTTGTCTTGATGCTCTTTGTTCGTCACTAAGGATCACAAAGGATCTTCGTTTCTTTGATAGCTTTGTGCACAAACATCAAATAGGCTCCTTTAATGATATGGGCATTTGTCCATATTTTGTTGCAATGGCCCTTTTATTCCCAAAATTGGTTAGATCTCACCAAATTCCTTCTACCTTAGTCATCTTTCCATTTCATTTTCCCTTGCAAACAATGTCCCATTTAATGCACCAGGCTTATAGTGGGCCACACCATCTTTAGTGACATGAACTTGTGTCATGCATTATGACATTCATGTTAGGCTATTTTTTGTGTCACTTTTGTACAGGTGACATATCTGTCACAGGTTGACCCTAACCTGGGAAGGCCATTTTGTGATTTTGTGATTTGATGTGAGCTACTTACAGGAAAGGTCTTGAAAGGCCTGCCATGATTCTGTTGTAAAAATGTTAGGTCATTAAAGTAATGGTCATATTATGTAAATAGTGCACATAAAACATCTGTGTGTGATGTGTAATTTGAGGGTCTATTAAATGACAAGTCAATAAGAGGACAAAAAAGGCTACATGTATGGTGTGTGAGCAATGTTTTAAAACTCGAACTTGGCCTCGGAATCAGTCGATGGTCAATTCCAACTTGGACTTGGATTGATTTGGACCGGTCTGATTTCAATGACTCGGTTTACTAAAAATTACATAAAATATTTAAATTTTAATGAAGAAATTATATTTTAAAGATTCCAAACCATGATTCCAAAATATTATGGAAACTTTGAAAGAAAGCATTATGAATAAATGAGCAAGAACATTTAAATGACAAACATAAATGACAAGCAATGTTCAACCATCACTTATATTGGGATCCTTGTCATTAGTATCACCCTTTGCCTCTACCTCGATCCTCTAGAGACATCAGTGAACACCTCCTAATTTTGATGAAACTACCTAATCGAAGCCTTATAATATGGTAGAGAAAGCTTAACATACCTAATTGATGATTTTGGTTTGAGTGAAAGGTACATTTTTGCTAAGTCCATGTCAGAGGAGTTCAACAATCAATACCACTAACATCGAGGTACATAAAGGGCTTGGTGCTCTTGATTAAATGCCAATCCCATACACTCATACGTGACAGAATCCAATGAAAAGGTTGCAATCCTACCAATCCTGAAAACTGTTAAGTCTGCTGGATTTTGAATGGGATATGAAATTCTACTTTCTCCATATGAAGTCCGATGAGGTTGGAACCACTCTCCAACATCCTAAAACAATTAATGGTAATGTTAAAAATTTAAGTAAAAGGATAAAAATGAAAGATAAAGAAAATGTCAACTTTTACAAAGGAAAGATAAAGAAAATGTCAACTTTTACAAAGGAAAGATAAAGGAAATGTCAACTTTTACTTTAAGAATTTAACATTACCATTAATTGCCAGTGTTTTTCGTCAAACCCTTGTAAAGAAAAAATTAATCTTGCATGTTGGTGGGGCCTAGTACCTACTTGGCCGAGTCAAGTCTTGACTCAGCCGAGTTGGTCGGTTTGGTACCAAACCAGCCTGCCGAGTCGGATTGGTTTGGGTTTGGTTCAGTCAACTCGGTTGAGTCTGAGTCAACCGAATTTTAATACAGTGTGTGTGAGAAAGAGAATATCATTGGACAAATAGTGTTATAAGAATTGGAATGTTTAGTGTCAAAATCTCTATTATATGTTCATGTGCTCCCATATCCAATTTGCTTTTGCTCTGTCCTCTTAATAAAATTGTCAGTCTCATTTCATAGTATTTTTGTCTTATTGAATGATCTGTGTGATTCAATTGCAATGATATCATGATGCTGATGAGCTTCAATTTTGACAACATGGCATCAGAGCTGAAGCATGTGTTTTTGGAAAGCAGAAGATGGATAGCTTTGAAAAATCTAAATTTAGAGCAGCACAAGTCACTCAAGTTAATTCATGGTGATATTTATGGTCCGATGAAAACAAAATCACTTGGAGGAGCTATTTACTTAATCACTATCACTAATGATTTGGCAAGGAAGACTTGGCTTTGTTTCATGAAGACCATGTCTGCAGGACTTCATAAGTTTAAGCCTTCAAGGTGGAAGTTGAAAAGGCAAGTGACAAAAAGATGAAGAGTCTTAGGACGGGTAATAGTGGAATATGTTTCAAGAGATTTTTAAAGATTATTGAAGCACCAAGGCATAAAAAGAAGCTGACTGTTCCATATATGCCTCAACAAAATGGGTGTTTAAATGAAAGAATAGAACCATAATGGTAATGGCCAGGAACACATTGAAAGATAAAGGCCTACCTTACAGGTTCTTGACTGAAGCAACCAACACTTCTGTTTACTTATTGAATTGAAATCCAAGTAAAGCTGTTCAAGGGAAGACATCTGAAGAAGTGTCGTTGAAGAGAAAATCTCCAGTCAAACACCTTAAAAATTTTGATTGTCCTACTTATGATTGTGATACAAAAGAAAAAGATAAAAAGGAAATAAGTACTTATTTGTTGGATACATTGATTTTCCCAAGGCCTGCAGACTTCCTGATTCCAACACAATCAATATTGTTGTAAGCGGAAATCTTGACAGCAGGATACAGTTTGGAATATAGCTGGGTACATACACAACCAGATAGCCTGGGATATAGCTGGGTACATGCACAACAGGATACAGTCTTGAGCAGGTGCAGATGACAGGGTGGCTATAGCCTACAGTACAGGATACTGGTACAAGGCACAGGTACATATCTCATGTACAGGTCACAGGTACAGGACACAAGTGCAGAATCCAGGTAGAAAGGTACAAGACGTACAGGGTACAATATTCTCTCAGCTTTGAAGGATCAACAAAACTCTGTGAAAGGGATCTTCAGTAGCACTTCATTACAAAGGCTGTGTGAAATCAAAAATATTCTAGCCTCTACGACATCTTCACTGTACTGCTGGGAGGGGATGTTTTGGTATATTGGTCATTGTAGTGACCATCAAGGGAGGTGTTACAGTGTTAGGGCATTAGAGCGATGGTCACATTATGTAAGTAGTGTACAGAATACATTAGTATGTGTGTGTGTGTTAAAGAGAGAAGATGGAATGAAAGGTTATTGGGAAAATAAAGGGTAATAGGAATTAGAAGTTACGTGTCAAAGGCTTAGCTATATATTCATGTACTTCCATATCCAATTTGCTTTTGCCTCATCCTCTTAATAAAATTGTTACTCTTTTTGTCTCATTTCATGATCCTTTGTGATGTGATTGCAATGCTGTTGTGATGTTACATTTGCAATTCAATTGTAAATATTGTTTAATTGACTTTTTATTTACCTTCCCCTTCCCTTGCATACAGAGAAGTATGCCAGCTAGCTAATTCCACCTGGAGGTACACATTGGCTTCTACTCATTTGGATGAAGAGTATTGTAGTAGGTTTATTTATTTTGTTTATTTTTGTTTACTTTTACCTTTAGTATTTTTTACATTTCAATTTTTGTTTATTTTCCTTTTGTAGTTTGGCTTCTACTTATTTGGATTCATGATCCTTTGTGATATGATTGCAATGTGTTGTGATGTTACATAATCTTACATTTGCAATTCAATTGTAAATATTGTTTAATTGACCTTTTATTTACCTTCCCCTTCCCTTGCATACAGAGAAGTATGCCAGCTAGCTAATTCCACCTGGAGGTACACATTGGCTTCTACTCGTTTGGATGAAGAGTATTGTAGTAGGTTTATTTATTTTGTTTGTTTTTGTTTACTTTTACCTTTAGTATTTTTTACATTTCAATTTTTGTTTATTTTCCTTTTGTAGTTTGGCTTCGACTCATTTGGATGAAGAGTAGTAGCAGGTTTATTTATTTTGTTTACTTTTACCTTCAGTATATTTTGCATTTCAATTTTTGTTTATTTTCCTTTTGTAGTTTTGAAGTGGAGGATTTTAGGCTGCTTCTTTGGAGTAAGCATTCCCTTCTCCAAATTCACCTTTCTCTTCCTCTTTTGAGGGGCGTCATAAAAATGTACCTGCATCTTTGTGATCTCTTAATGGTTTGGTTTCACCCCTTTGGCCACCATTGACATATCCCATTTGCAAATTTAGATGTAGGTCTTCTCCTTTGCCTTTTCCCTTGAGAATTGGCTGTTCCTTCCTCGATCTCCTACTTGTTGGTCAAGCCTTTGGCCAACTTGCCATCCTCTTCCTCTTTGGAGGGTCATCATAAAAAATGTAGCTGCATTTTGTGTGATCTTTTAATGGTTTGGTTTCACCCTTTTGGCTACCGTAGACATATTCCCTTCACAGATTTAGATCTAGGTCTTCGCCTTTGCCTTTTCGCTCGAGAATTGGCTCTCCCTTCATCAATCTCCCGCTTGTTGGTCAGGCCTTTGGCCAACTTCTCCATTATTGAACCCATTGCAAGTTGGCTCTTGGATTGCTACTTGGTGATTTCACTCCATTTGGCATTCGTTCAACGCACCCCCTTCTTCTTTTGTCACTTTACATCCTAGACCTTTTTGGACTTTTTTCTAAACTCCTTTCTCATTTTGTGTTGTGGATTCTCTCTTTGGTCCTTTTTCACTTCATGACTTAATGTCCTTTTATTTTTTTCCTTTTGGCATGATTTGTTTTTTCCAATTGTCATCTTACCCCGTTGATCTAGCACCTTAACAATTTACTATTGCCTCACTATTGCTTGTTGCCCCCTGCCCACTTATTGGCTACTTCACAATGGTGGCTTTAGTCTCACACACACCCACCCACCTAAATAACGCTTACATTGACCCATTCACCCTGTTGCCCCTAGTGATTGATGTGTAATCTGCAGCTCTTATTGACTGATCTCCTTAGCTTAGTGTGTGGTAATTTGTGTGAATTTTTAATTTGTGCACACTCAAGTCCTTCCTACAGATAATTCTATGTGAGTGAAAAAGAAAATTGAGGAGCCTAATGGTGTAGGGGCATTATAGTGGCAATGTGCATCCAGGCATACATGCAATGCTAACAGATTGAATTATGCAGTCACGTGAATTGAAAGAGGAAATTGTACATTTCATGCCCCCTCCACAGACATGCATTACCTATTCTGTTACATGGGGAAATGCCCTGTGCATGCCCTATAGGCCTGTGGGCATGGAGACATCAAGGAATGTCCCTAAACAGTGACAGGAATGTCTCCAAGTACCAAGTATGTTTAATGGTGTATCTAATATGGTCGGTGTTTTCATTTGAGCTGGTGATGCTCAGGGTTCAAACCTAATTCTGCTTATTAGGTGCCTACTTTCTCACTATGGCTTGGGAGTTCTGTGTTGGCATACGTCCTAGATGCATTAGGTACATCTGGCCATCCACTATACCATTCATCATTTATTTAATTTTTTAAAAACTCGAGAAAAGAAAAATGTTGCCTATTATTATAATGCAATAATCAAATTTGATGTATAATTTCATGGATTTTATTGGTTTTTAATTTCTTATTTTGTTTTTTGACATTTTTTTGTATTAATAATTTTAAAATATTTTGTGATTCCCATCTTCCCGTTCCCTGAAAATTATGTGGTATTGTAAACTTGTCCCCGTAACCCATAGGAACCATCCTGCATGGCATCCCTGAGGTATTTTCATACTGTTTGGCCATGTAGGGTGAGTAGAGGTCACTGAGAGAGCATGGGTTTAGGCCTTTGAACCGGGGGTCTTTTGCTCAGATCTCTGAATTCTAGTGATGCTTATCATCTTCCAGTGTGTCTGACTGGGTATCTTATTCTGCCATTTATCTGCGGAGTCTAACAAATGGCAGATGAGTCTTGTGAGATGCTTTTCAACAATTTTGATATATTAAAAGCATTCAATATATGAAGGGGCTATCTTATTGTAATGTTTTTTATTGAGTATGTACGGGTTACTTGTTGCTGTCTATTAGAAGTTGGTCAGCCTATAGTAAGATTCATTCTCAATTTGAATTTCTAAATACTATCTGAGTCGATTAGGAAATCTCTATTCAGTGTAAGATCACTGTCACCTTTTGTTGATTGCAGATTGTAGAAATTTCAAACCCCAACCCGGTTTCAAGTCTCAATGAGACAGCATAGTTTAATGCCCAACCCACATTGCACTTTTCAGCAGCGAATTAGTTAGCAGTAAAATAAATGCTCATAAACTGAAACACATGAAGTCTGCTACAGCATTTAAATCAGAAATAAAACACATCCAGAAATTTGCACATAGAGATTTTTGGTCAAACTTAGACCCTGGAAAAACCAACAAGGGGAAAACCAGTGAGAGAAGGGAGGCTTTTATTATTCAGAGCTCAGGAAGAATTTTTCTTACAGCAGTCATCTTCAGCAAATTAAATACAGACTTATCTCGTTTTTTGTGCCCACACTCAGCCTAGGAAACTGTGCCACCAGCTCCTTGATTTCTGTGCTCATAAATCCTTATACAGTATGGCTGTCACAGCATTAAATGCTGTGGATTGCCTCGAAATTTGTGTCAGCTTGCTGATAAAAATATCTAAAAATTTATGACTAATCTGCCTCGATTTTCGTGCCAGTCTTACTCAGAAAATCATACAGTCCTATTTCTCGATTTCTGTGCCAAGTATCAGCTGTACGGTCTGCCCAGAATCCATACGGTATGGCCTCTGTACTCTGCTGTACTTTACCTCGATTTGCATGCCAGAAACAGCCTTGGAATGCATGCTCTAGTCTGCAAATGGACTCCTCAGCTTGACTCGCTCTCTCTTTTTCTCTCCAAGTCTCATGAAGAATGCCAAGAGAATAGGGCGCCTCTTTCCCTAATTCGACCTCATGAGGGAAGGTGAAGAGTCATCTAATCCAACGGTGGAGATTAGACTAGATGGACAGTGGTGATTAAGAGATCCTTTAGTCACCCACTTCACTTACTTTTCATAAAGGCACTTTTAATTTCACATCACATGAAATTAATGCACTAGGGACCACATTAGACACTTTCTCACCCCTAGGCGCCTAGGTGATGAGAAACACTTGTCCTTGGTACCTTTTAATTTAATTTAACGTAGATATCACATGCTGAAGAGGCTATTTATTCTTCGTGAGGTTGTCCTCTCAAGATCTTCTTCCTTAGATGTTGTATTAAATGATTGGGCTGAAAGTTGGTGCAAGAGTTACCTAGTACCTAAGTTGAGTGTTGCAGAGCTTCTAGCTCACTACTAGGCTGTTTGTCAAATATTAATGTTTGATGTTATCTGCATACTAATGTCTTATTTGAGGATTTTTGGAATTTCATGATATCTCACTGGCCAATGCTTGTAGTGGATTATGGAATCTCTATTTATTGTAGATGGCTGTGAGCCTGTTATTAGTGGAAACTATCATGTGATTTTACTGCTTTCTGTTATTTAAAACATTGTGCACTCATGCAAGCATATTCTTGTTAAAATTGAGTTATACAATGGCAAATTCATTGTGCTGAAAGTTGGTGCATGAGTTATCTAGTACGTTGCTAAATTGAATGCTGCAGAGGTTCCAACTCACTGTGCTTTTTGTCAAAGTACATGATAGAATGCGAGCTTTTTAGTGCTTCAGTAGCTGTTTCTGTTTATATTGCTGAATCAGCTGGAACTTGATCTGTGCAAAATATTCATGCTGAGATGAAAAACCAGGGCCCTGTCCAGTTGAATCAGTTGCAACAGAAATATATTATTGCATGCCATTTGAAGTGTTGGACATCATGTATGCATGCTTGTTTTCCTGTCATTTGTTGACTTGTTTCAGTTCTATATGTCTACTTGTATCATTTTAGGATATGCAGACTATTTTGATTTATGCAGGGCTTCAAATATAGTTTGCAAGAAATGAAGATATGTGAAATTTCCGCTATATTCATTATTTCTCCAATAACTAGAGAGATGTTGTCTTGACTCTAATTGACATATCTTTGTTCGACTATTGACAAACCTTTGTCATCATGGACTTGCAGGAAAATAGATGGGTGCTTCGGATCCAAAAGAGAGATGAACTTGTGCCTGTGTAAGTATATATAGGAAATGAAGATTGAGCAGACATTCTTTGCAAGCTCTATTTCAGGGTCTTGTGGAGCAAACTGAAACAAATATATTACCTGGTTTTTCTCACATGTATTTGCTTCTCAATATCTGGATAGACCTCAGCTGCAAAATGCAGCTTGATGCCGGAATTTTGGAGTAAAATTGAAGGTAATGTTACAATCTACATTGCTGCTTTGGATAACTGGGTCAATGGTCATTGCTTATGACTAAATTGATCCTTGCTGAGTATCCTATCAGTCTGGATAGACCTCAGCTGCAAAATGCAGCTTGATACCAGAATTTTGTGGTAAAATTGAAGGTAGTGTTACAATCTACATTGCTGCTTTGGATAACTGGCTCAATGGTAATTGCTTATGACTAAATTGATCCTTGCTGACTATCTGATCAGCCGTGTTAAAGTGAAGGTAGTGGACTCTCCTGATACTTTCTAATGGTGTAGTCTATTCAAAACAATTCAATGAAGGGATTATCAGATATCTGCGTACTTATGTGTTTTATTTGATAATGTGCGAGGTGTCCTAATATCTCAAAGGGAAATAAGTTAACAGTTCTTGATGCTGTCTGTTACTGGGCCTAGCTTAGTTTCATTCTAAGTTTGAAATTATAATACTTTTAATTTTCTGTCGGCTTTTAATATTTGTGTGTTTTCAATACATCAGATTAACCAAAATTTGATATTCATTCCAATTCTTGTAGCCCCTGTGATGAGGGTTTGTCGTACCAAACATTTGATAACAATTATATGGTCTTTAGAACAGGGACCATAGGTGCAGGCAAGGAGACCCACAACATACCATCTACAAGAGAAGTTGGTGCATTATAGTAACATTTTGTTTGCTTGGTCCTCCATTTGTTGTAGAAAAGCATGCAAGGCATTTGTATTCAAATTCCTGTCATGGACCATTTATCTGTGTATCTTCCTTCCGCTGGTAATGTTCTTTGCTGACAAATGCTTACATTTTTAAGGATTAGTCATTGATATTTTTAGCAGCCATGAAGATTGCAAATACATATCTTATCCAACGAATGTCTGTGGCTTGCACATGCATATAAGGTATGAATGTTGCATAACTGGTAAACCAAGTCCTAGCAACATCATTGCATATGATGACGAGAACTTGATAATTGGCTGAGAGAGCATACTTGGAAATGATTTCTGCTGGATAATATTTGTTGGGTATAGATCTCCTCAATATTTGGAGGCATTTGCATTGAACTCATGGAGACCTTTTGCAGGAAAGAGAATCATACCACTAGAGAGTGGAGGGCATCATCATAACTAGTGAACTTGCTGCAGGGTCTTATAAGGGGGATAGTTTTTTAGGGGATAGTCCATCAAAGGCAGAGTTGCATACAGGAAGATATGAGAGTCTGTAACAAACAAATAACCAGCTCTGCTTGTCAGGCAAACTGGATTGAACTGGAAGGCATAATGTGAGTCTGGTGAACAGCAGGCAGGCAGATCCTTTCACAACAATTCTCCAAATAAAAAGGCCAAATAAGGAGCCATAGCTCATCGGTATATGCTTCATACAAGTATTATTCTATTGGTTTTAATAGTCCCTATTTGGCGAATGAAGATCTTCACTATATCACTTACAACGAAAGTTGGGTCAAAGATAGAATATTAAGTGGTACAACTAGTGGCTATGCTCCTGCCTTTGCTTCATCGACTGGTTCCATTTCTTTTCCCTGAAGCCAGGTTATGATGTTCGTAAGCTAACTGAAGATCCAGAAGACTCTGCAGTTGATTCACCTTTCAAGCAGGTAAGAATAGAATAGTTATTGGGATCAGCTTTTAATTACTCATATTGTGGTGGGGTTATTTTGGGTCCAAGTCAGCAGGAACATGCGTGGGTTTTTGTTGCACATGAGCTAGAAGGGTACTAATTGTTTGAGTTGCATGACATCATGTAGGGAAGGCAAAGAAAAATGTTGTCAATGAAGATACTCAAAACAAAGAAGGTACAAGTGGAGATCCTAACCCTAACAATACCAAGAACAGGGGAGTCTACGGTAACCACGGGACATGGCAAGGAGAAAGAAAAGAAGATTTGAAGAATAGGGCATGTGAAACAGTGCAAGATTGATAATCCATTATTTGAAATTGAATTTGAACACAAGATGAGCACGAGCCATTATAGAATGCTAGAATGAAGTCTTCTGATGAGTCCCACAGAGAACCAAAAAACAGACAATAGAGAAAGGAAAATAGATCATTGTAGAAAGTACAAAGATATCTCTGATGAAGATAAGAAAAGGAGAAATAATGTAAGTGTTGGACAAACATTTCCACGCTGCCTACCTTTGATGATTCAACAAAAGCAGATAATCACTTATTTATATTAGACTCGTTGTGGCAGGGAGTTGGGGAAGATTAGTCAAGCAAATGGGCGACATTTAAAGGAACCCTAAAAGGCACAACATTAACCAAGAATTGAAAAGTCAATAGAAGGGGGTCTTTTAAGAGTTGGTCCAAGGTAGTAGATAAGTTCAAGGAGTCATCCGGGTATTCTAATTACAAACCTTCAACTTTCACTAGTTGAAGGCTAAGTTCATGAAAAGGAGAAAATATGGTACACTATGATTCAAGGTAAAGGCTCTATTTGGACAACTCAAATATGAGTACCCAGAACCTTAAAAGCTACAGTAGTTCAATTTTGGACTATGCCTTAGTATTAGGTGAAGTGTCTAAGAAACAATGCTAAAATATACGTGGAAGCTCTTGATGCAACCATAGAAATGGAGGGAGAAAAGGAGAACTCCATGAGATAGAGCTCATAGAAATGAACATTGGCATCAGAAATTTTAGAGGAAAGAGCATAACATGAAGAAATTGGTCAATCCCAAAAGGCATGAACCAAAAAGAGGACTCAATGGGAAACCAATGTATAATCAAGGCAAGAAGACAAATGCGACAAACACAAGGACCATGAACAAATATAGTTTTTGTAGAACATGTGATGTTAACAAGCATTCATGGAGTGATTGTTCACACACCTTGTGGAAGCAAGGTTGATTCACCAAAAAAAAATGGAATCATCAAAGCAAGGTTGATTCATAAAAAGACAATGGAATCAAGGAAATAATTTGAACCCTTTTAAGAGTAAAGAATAGTAGCAATGGCATTGCCAAGGCCGAGATGTATTCAAAGCTTAAGCACAAGATAGTAATAACTCCATTGTCAAACACAAGGACCAAGAACAAATTCAATTTTTTGTAGAACACGTGATGCTAACAAAACATTCACGGAATGATTGTTCACACATCATGTGGAAGCAAGGTCGATTCACCAAAAGAAAATGGAATCATGGAAATAATTGAAACCCTTTTTAGGGTCAAGAATTGTAGCAAGGGCGTCGACAGGGTTGAGATGTATTTAGAGCTTAAGCACATAATAGTAACAACTCTGTTGTTATTCTACTAAGTGCAAAGATACATGCCATTGTTCTGCACGCAGAGTATGACGACATACAACACCATTGTATTTTTGGTATTCTTGGAATCATTTGCTATTATTTATGTGAACCCTATACCCATGATACATTACACCTTTTGAGATGGAAGGAGATACATACCAAAAATTGCAAAATGACAATGATCCGATGATGACTAGAAAGAGAGTGAAGATGGTTGGGATTATGTAGAGCAAAAATGAATCCTTGAGGCCCCTCTAGAAGCAATCAGGGAAAGGAGAGAAGAGACCCAAATTAGAAGCAATCAGGGAAAGGAGAGAAGAGACCCAAATTAGAAAGGAGTTTGGATCATAATGAATTAAAACCCAGGGACAAAAGAAGTCCAAGAGTTGACAGATAAACTGTGAGACTTGGCTCGAGTTGAGAAATGTTTGAAAAAGGTGTTTGAATTCCTGAGATGTTTGTTGAACACTGATGGATATGGCAACCTAGAGATAATGAAGGTATGCATAGCGCTGCATTATTCAAAAAAGATTTGCAAGTTCCTGCTTTAGTTATGTGTAGAGGAAACCTTGATGTAGTAGTAAATCCCTCGGTTGAAATAAACATAATCTCATCCATATCATGGTAACGCTATGTTCTTGCATTTGCTGTTAACAATGCGCAATGAAGATATGTCATCGATGCTCATTGAGATGACACAATAGGATGGAAACCACTGTATTATCCACCTTATTCAAGAGGGGGAACTCTCCAAGTCACTTGGAGGATACGAATGTTGAACCAATTATAATAAAATGTTGGGGCAACCTCCAATACAAACGTTGAACTAGTTATAATAAATGTGCCATATATTGTATGGGATAATCTTTTTTATTTATAGCCTTTGTTGACCTAAAACTACTTACCAAAACCATTGGTACATATACCATGTGTACAAAATCTGTTTTGTCATTAAAAGGAAAACGTGGATCCACACTCGTCACTTCAATATTAATACAAGCCCTTTTCCTAACAGACCCTTAGGCCTTTATTATATTACTTGATAGGGTCATAACATATCACCTCCCTTCGAAAAGTATTTCCCTCAACGCTTGCATTAAAGAAGTCCACTAGGTAGTACATCTATAAGCCAAGGTCTCATATATGGGTAGACTCAATTTCCAACCAATGACGTGAGATTCACTGTTTGTTGACTGTGTTGAATGAATGAAGTAAGCAAATTGATTTGGGTGTGTTGAATAGTTGGAGTCAATATTGGTAGAATAATGCCTAATGTAATGAACTAGTTGGCTACCACGAGTTGTGTGTTGACAACCTTAATAGTTGTTGAAGCTACGACCGGGGGCCTCTGTTCCTCTGGAAGAGCCTTATAATCCTCATTAGAGGCTTCAATATAAACCAAAACACTGACTTCCACTTTTTGTGCACACCCAAAAATTATGTAGATCTGCAATGAGACAGATCTTGATCAAGCTTGTCCATGATTAGGGATAAAACAAATTGTTGATCAATCCCTCCTACATGATTATGGGAAATGAGAATGATGTTATCTTGTAGTTTATCTAGTTGATGATCTAGAAGCAATATGTTTATATGAATGAATTCAATGTTGAATTGTGCATAGTTTTCTTTGAAAAGTTCAACTTCAAAGTAAACATGTCCTAGTATGTTTTTCACATCCTTGAACATATTCAGGATAATTTTCTTGAGGGGCCTCTTCTACACAGGGTTCCCATAAACTCATATATTTCTTAATGAGGGGAGATAAAATATCCATCTTAAGAACCTTGTGCTAGTGTGTAGAAACAAAAATTAAGAGAAGCTTACTTTCAATGGAAGTATCCATCTTAGGTTAGTAAATGCATGTTTATATGAAATGCAAGATCCAACTAATAAGTATTAGAGCTAGGGTTTAAAAATAAAAATAAGAAATGTTTACAATCAATGGATCTTTATTTTTCATTGGGGTTTTGAGGTTGAACATGACCACAACTAAGATTGGTTGTATTTGTCTCAATATTGCTTGGTATCACTATTATGACCCTAGTACGAAAATGTCGTCAATATTCAATGATGATGGCAAGCATGCCATTGCAATTTGGTTTTAATGCAAAAAGATAATTGTAATGTATGACGGGGTTCTAAACCAAATTGTAGATTTGAAAGGTTAACTTCTTGAGTTATATCTCTCTAAATATTGCTTAAAATTACTATTATGACTTAAATTAAATAACAAAGTCAAAACTTTATGCTTTCACTTAATTGATCACATTGGAAAAAATATATCCATATTGTGATTTTTGGACCCAAGGGAGAAAAAATTGCTTCAAATCCATGAAAAAATCTTGCGGAGATGCTAATGGTTGGTGCAACCTTCAAAATAAACGATGAAACAATGATAATAAACATTCTAGGGTTTTCTAGGGGAGATTCATCCTTCTTTTTATTGCTTGACTTACCTTTGAACTACTTACCAAAACCATGGGTGCATATGCTGTGTGCATAAATCTATGTGCAATCGCTAGGAGAGAGATGTTATCCCCCGTTTCTAGGGATAACTAAGGAGATGATGTCTCGAGACCCTCAGGTTGCAGACATGGAGTACCGAGAGGTAGATGAACAAGCAAGGACCCCTATAATACCACACATCACCATCCGATTGATCGCAATAACATCCACCACACCCAACTTGGCCCACAGAGGACAACATGTCTTGCTTCATGAGGTAACAAGTCCGGTATCATGGTAAGTGTCATTTTAATATTTGGAGCATTTTGACATGTTGTTGAGGATCCTTTCTTGATTCTGAAAACATTTGCTTGGAAATTATGCTTTTTGCGCTATTTCACCTAGGTGAGTATTAGGGTTTCCTAGTAAGTGGCCACCCTCGGGGAAAAGGTTGCTACTGAGGTCTCCTTGAAGGATCATCGTACCATTCCCACTCATACTTGCCACCTTCCATCACTTCTTCCCCTCCTTTTCCCCATCTTTTAGATTTTTGGGGTTATTGACCCAAGAAGGGCATATACCTCATTTCATGGGAAGAAGGGGCCACTAGGCTAGGAGGTTCCCTAGTAAAAAAACATCATGCAATAAAAGCTCGCCTTGGGATCTCAAGAACAATGAAACACCTCTTCAAAAGAAAATGAGGGACCCATAAAATAAATAACCAATTGATCAATCATGCTTTCCAAGGTAGAGCGTATGTGGGCTATGCATTTCCTTTTAGTGCACCTTATTGACTTCAACTTGGAAAAGCATGCAAACCAAGGTAGAGCGTATGTGCGCTATGCATTTCTTTTTTAGTGCCCCTTATTGTCTTCAACTTGGGATCACGTGCACAATAAATAATAAAGAGCTTTGAAAAATATGCTTTAAAAACAAAAAGAGGAAAAACATGTAGTTAGTCCTCAACAAAGACAACCACAAATGAGACAATACGACTCCTTGTATTTCATGAAACCCCATACCTAGAAGTCTAACCCCATCCACGTCACATTCACTACATGACCTAGAGAGGATTCTCCTTGGGAACATCCCCTACTTGAGGAATTGGTTCACCCAATAGGTCACTATGACAACCCTCCCATACTTAAGTTTATTTATTTTGAAAATAAGGGATTTGATGCACATGTTCGGGTGGTTCTTTTATTAGACATGGCTTACTCGGCATGATATTGTGACTTGTGGACCCTTGGAGGGCGAATCTGTTTATCTTTGTAGGGCCTTGATAGGTGTAAGTCTTTTCATGAAGGCACGAGGTCACTTGGACCTTCATTTGGGGCATGAAGCCCACAGGTTGGATGATGCGCCCCCTCTTTAGACACATGGGAGAGGAAACATTTTCTTTGGAGGGACTTAGACCATGAGGAGATCACACTCCAGCCTCTTGCACCCAAATGTTGGCCTTTGGAGGCCTAAAACGTCACACTTGATGCCCTAGACATCACATGGGCTGGGGTTTTGATGGAGTTTTCATGGTTCATGGCGGTGTAGCGTGGTTTGATGGAGAGAGAGAGACACTTGGCACATGCTAGAGCACTTGGTGGCATGATTTATGGCCTTTGGAGGCCCCACGTCCTTCATCAAAGGCTCAACATCTCTGCTAGACGCTCTATGTCACCCTTAAAAGGGGATTTTACTTTATGAATTTCTAATTTTGAGTTGTAAAGGTCTAAGTAGAGGAGGTCGACCTCCCTAATTTGTTGTTGACATTTTGAATTATGGACAAAAGGGTTTTAGGTGACCTCATATAAATAGAGGTCACCCCTTTGTCATTTTATCATAATTCACTTGCGAATTACATATTGTATGGTTGAAATTTTTCCCTACTTGGGTAATTCACACTATCTCTCTCTTGAATGTCTTGTGGATGCTACTACTTGTCTATTGGAGGAATAAGCTAGGCACTATCTCTTGGATGCTTTGTTCTTACTCTTGTGATGGAATATTCTTGGTAATGAAGGGTTTATCTAGCTATCTCTTGGACTAGGTAAGGAATTTATGCTTTGTGTTGTTTTTTTCTTAGTTACAAGGTTAATTTGTTAAACTCTTGGAGGAGTATAAGGGCATACACCTTCCACCAAGATCTATCATTGTTGTCATTGAATAAGCTATTTTTCAAAGGTTGCTAAGAGGAGTAAAAAGACTTACACACTCCTAGATTTACCTTGCTAGTTTAGTTTACTCTAGGGAGTAAAAAAGATTACACCCCTATAGAAGTAACACAACTAGCTCTTACACAAAAGATTCCATTAACCCAATTGATAAAGGGACTAATGCGCTTGCATTGAATATATATAAAATCGTTGCATTGGTATGCATGAATTTTTGAGGTATTGCAATTGTTCCAGTTGGAATTGATTCTATATACTATAAGCTTTCTTGTGCCATAGGGGCATCTTGATTAGCCTAGTAATTCTCTTTGCTATTACAAACTTAATGCTACAACCATTAGGGTTGCAGCAATACTCTCTTTCTTACATTCTTTTCTCTCTAATCTACTGTGGAAATTTATTAGTGAACCTAGATTATTGTTGATTTCTGTGGTTAGATTTTGCTGTTGTAGAAATTGTTTGCTACAACCACTTGGCTGTCATAATAACACGCTGATAACATCATATAACAAGCACACCAACCAAAGTCTTGTTCTAATCATTGGAAGTTTGACTAGTCATTGCTAGCTTTATATCTGATATCTTGTACTAGAATTCGAATGGTTAAATTTGCAACTATTGATATCTTACATTGCTGATATATATATTTCCATAATGCTGCTATTGGGGACAACAAGGATTCTTGCTTAATCCCCTTTGGTTTAAGGCTTGTATATCTATCATTTGTTTTTTTCTAGGCAGGTCTAACATTGTTTTGTAGGTAAAAAATACTTGGCAACTATTCTCCATCTACAAGACTCATTCTCAAAGCCTTACTCCTCCAATCTTGACCTATAGGGGTGTTCATCTATCATTCTTACACTTTCCATCTCAATCTCCCTAGGGTCATCGGGATTCCCCCCTTGTGGTGATTTCATTATCACTAAAGTGAGGAGAGTCTATCTGGGGTGACAATGGGTAGGTACTCTCATAGTTGTCACACTTTCGTAGATTGGGTTGGACTTTGCTTGAGCTACAGATTGTGCGATAAAATTTTGGCACCGTTGTCGGGGAGGATTTTGGACCCTAAATGACACTTTGGCAAGCTTTGATTCCAAAGCCTTTACCCATATATTTTTCGATGACTCCAGTTGAGGGAAGTTCCCTTTTCATTCTCGATGAACATTCCATAAAGTTCATTTGGGGACTCCACTATGACACAAACCCGAAGGAGGGACTATCCTAGTCCACTTGTACGTAAACATCCTAGATCCTCACCTAAACACCCTAGTCCTCCACCTTTGTCCACCCTAGTGTCCATCCACCCTCACCTAGCTCTCTTACCTACACCTGTCGTTGTAAATATGTTCCAAGAATCGTGGGCGAAAAATGTATGACGGCTCTAGTTGAGGGAAGTTCCCTTTTCATTCTCGATGAACATTCCATAAAGTTCCTCTGGGGACTCCACTATGACACAAACCCGAAGGAGGGACTATCCTAGTCCTCCACCCATACCTAAACATCCCAAACCCTCACCTAAACACCCTAGTCCTTCACCTTCGTCCACCTCTAGTGTCTATCCACCCTCACCTACCTCCCTTACCTACACCTGCCGCTGTAAATATGTTCCAAGAACCATGGGAAAAAAATGTATACAAGTTGTTGGATATCACAAAGATCCAAGGATCATCCCACATAATCCCAAAAGGTTTTAAATAATGGCTTCCAACCTTCTTTGGTAATGATCCTGTAATCATCACTGTTGGGCAAATCCGAAGTCACCCACATTTTCTCGTCACTTTGAACATAAATCACTTATCTTTCCGCAATTGTACTTTGAACTATGGGGCCTCCACAAATGTCATGACAATGCACTTTGTCAAACAATTCGGATTAAAGATAACATGATCGTACAAAAACATCCGGCATATGGATTCAAGGAAAATTCCGATCTGTGGGGTTATTGAGGATTTGGAAGCAAGCCTTGAAAAATCTCCGAACGTGTCTTTCCTTATAGATGTCATAGTCATCGATGTACCAGAGGCATGGGGGTTGCTACTATCAAAGGACTGGATAAATGAAATAAGAGGGAGTGTTGATCATAACTTTTCTTATATTATCATCTCAAAGCCAATGGGGATCCTGTTGTCTTATACCTTGAGGCCCCCATCAAGAAAAGAATGGGAACTACGAAAGTTTGTCGCATTAAATCCACGTTGTTAGCGAAGAAATTGACTACACACACATCTTGTCAAACTCTCTGTTATAGGATGAGGAGAAAAAGAATGGGTGTTGGGCCTTAGAATTCGACAGTGCACATTCAAGTGCAGGTTCAGGCGTTGGAATAGTCTTAATATTGCTAGATAAGGGAGTTACATGTTTCTCATATAGGCTTGAGTTTGATTGCACTAATAATATTTCCAAATATGAGGCCCTTATCTGGGTTTGAATCTTGCCATTAATACGAATATAAGGTCCTTACGTGTAAGAGGAGATTCAGATTTGATTGTTTCCCAAGTTAAGAGAGATTTTTCCGCCAAGAAACCGAGGCTAAAACAATATAGGGATGTTGTGTGGGATGCTATGAAGAGTTTCAATGAATTTTCAATCGAAGTCATCCCTAGAGACAATAATTCTATGGCAGATGCCTTGGCTGTTTCCGCTTCCACCTTACAACCTTGTGAGGAAATTCTCCCTAAGACAAGGTGGAAGTAAATTCCATACCTTCAGTTCTTGACAACTTAGAACACTAACAAGTTTTTGATGACAAAAAGCAGATTTTGTGTTTCTTCTAAAATGAAGGTGAGTTTTCAGAGACTCAGATAAAACCACTGAATGAAAGGGGGGATATTAAGGTCATAGACTTGTCTGACAATTCCTTGCCAAGGGGGTTGGCTCCCCTGGAAAGGATGTTTGATCGAAATGACATGTACAAGGGGAAACCTGCAAATGGGAAAGACGATGAAATTATAGAGTTTAATATTGGCACCGATGCGTCTCCTAGATTAGTAAAGTTAGGAAAGGGAACAACCCATACAGAAAGGAAGGAGTTCCTAGTTCTCATTAGAGAGTTCAAGGATGTATTTACTTGGTCATACGAGGATTTGAAAGATTATCGCAGAGATTTCATACAACATGCTATCCCCCTCAAGGAAGATGCAAAGCCTTTCAGAGAAAAACTAAGGCAGATCAAGCCAAAGATTGCGCCTCAAGTTCAGAAGGAATTGCAAAAAATGGTGGAAGTTGGAATAATTGAACCCATTAAATACTTAGCTTAGGTATCCAACCTTGTGGTCGTCCGAAAGAAGACTGGTGACATCAGATTATCTGTTGACTTTAGGATCTTGAATCAGACATCGATCAAAGATAATTACCCTTTACCAAACATGGATCACCTTCTGTAGAGTGTTACTAGCGCAGAGATGATGTCTATGCTTGATGGTTTCTTAGGATATAACCAAATGTTAGTAAAGGAGGAGGATCAACTCAAGACCAATTTCACTACCCCGTGGGGAACCTATAAGTATTTACGAATGCCTTTCGGACTAATCGATGCCGGGTCTACCTTTCAACGTGCCATGGACTATGATTTCATGGACATGGTAGGCAAAATTATAGAAATTTACCAAGATGATATGTCTGCCATTTCCAAAAAGAGAACTCAATACATTCAACCTCTGCGGGTAATCTTTGAGAGATGTAGAGAGTATGGTGTCTATCTCAACCCAAATAAATCGATTTTTGGAGTAGACAAGGGAAAGTTGTTGGGACATATCATCTCCAAGGATGGAATTTCGGTAGATCCTTCCAGGATTTAAGCAATTGAGAAAATTCCTCTCCTTAAGGATAAGAAATCCTTGCAACCCTTTTTTGGTAAAATTAATTTCATAAGAAGATTCATACCAAATTTCACTGAGATCATCAAACCTTTGAATCATTTGTTGAAAGGGGATGCTCGTTTCGAATGGGATGACAGTTGAAAAATGGATTTTCAACATATTAAGGAGGCCATAATTGTTGCACCAGTCTTGGTGAGCCCAAATTTTACTAAAGACTTCATCATTTTCTCCTTTGCTTCAAATGACACCATTGCAGGATAACAAAAATGATGAAGGGGATGAGAAACCAATTGCTTTCATGAGAAAAGCACTTAGGGACTTAAAAATGAATTATACAATTATTGAGAAGCAAACTTATGCCCCTGTTAAGTCTCTCAAGCATTTTAGAACCTATGTGTGGTATAATAAGATCAAAGCCTTTGTTGCTAATCCAACAACGAAACATGTGTTATCACAACATGATTGTCTTGGTTCAAGAGGAAAGTGGATGTCACAAATCCAAAAGTATGACTTGGAAATAAATCCTTCCAAAATAATAAAGGGACAAGGATTGGCCAAAATGCTCACTAAAGGAAATCAAGAAGCCATTGAGGTTGGGGAAAAGGAACAAGTGAACGTTGTCATAAGTCAAACCGAGAATGACAAATGGTATTCAGATATCATATATTATTTGAAGAACCTTACATGTCCAGAACACGTAGTAGATCACAAAAGAAGAGCTTTAAGACTCAAGGCCATGAAGTATTATCTGACACAAGGTCTTGGATGGAGGAATCTCGATGGAGTGATTCTTAGATGCGTAAATAAAGAGGAAGAAAATAAATTAATTTCAGAGCTTCATTCGTGATATTGTGGAGGTCATTTCACTGATCGCATCATTGATCACAAAATCTTGAAGGAAAGATATTATTGGCCTACTATCTTATTTGACACACATCGGTATATTAGATTATGCCAACCTTGTCAATTCTTTTTAGGAAAACAACGATTCCCTGCCCTCCCTTTAAAGCCTGTGGTGATTGAAGCAACTTTCTAACAATGGGGGCTGGACTTTGTTGGTGAATTTAAGGACAACTCCAATAATTGTTGCCGATGGGTCCTAACAACGATAGACTACGTCACTCACTGGGTAGAGGCCATCCCAATGAAAAGGACGACAAAAGAAGTGGTTATGAATAGGGTAGCGCACCACTAGACCAAGATAGATCTCCAACAGATAACCAAAACCCTCCACGAAAACAACCTTACTCTATAACTGCATCTCCTTCTAAAAATTGCGCACTTTTTCTTGAGAGAGAGAGCTTGTGTTGTGTATTGTCCAAATGAGGCGTCTAGCCTCTTATAAATACAAGTTGAGCCACCCTGCAATTAGGTCAGGGTCGACTTGTACAAATGACACTTTCTAATCTACATTTTACTTTTACAAAGGCACAATAGGGGCAACTTTACAAATACAACATAATATTATTCTTCTAGGGTTTTGAATTTGGCCTAATACAATAAGAATATCTTCCGAAGCTACTTAAACTTCAACACTCCTTAGCAAGGAAGGTATTCTTATGGCATGAACATCACGACTCCATATGCACTTCTGTACATTTGACCATTGACTTGTTGAAATTCCATGAATCTATATTGAAGAATTTTTGTAAGCACATCATGCATCCATGGTCTCATCATCCTTCCAAGTTTTATGTCATCATGAGGCTTCAATTAGTTCATACATAATTAGGCAACTCTCTAGCTCACACATAATCTAACATCTAGTTCATACAAAACTAGTAACTCCCCAGCTCACACAGAATCCAACATCTACTTTATACAGAACTAGTAACTTGCCAGATCACATAGAATCTGACATCTAGTTCATACATAACTAGTAACCTCTGGTTGACACACCAGGCAATGATCCACATTGACCAGGGATCTAATCACAAGGATCAGGGGATGTAGTGCACACACACTACCCATCTATCCCAATGCTAGGAAACTTCTCCAACCACACAGGTTGGCCCTCTAGATTGAAAAGTTGGGAAACTTGCCAGCCCCCAAGGCTCGACATCTACTGACCTTGTGCGAGGTCATGCTAACTGGTGCCACAGTTAGTAACGTGCCCTTGAATGACTACCCGCTTCTACTGCCACACTCTGCTACCCTGGAGTCGCATGTGTAACTCATCACTCCCTCTTACTAGGGAAGTCCTAGACCACACCAAGCTTGTCTCTAAAGTACACAAACTTCACTCTTGACAGAGGCTTGGTTAACACACCTACTATCTTCTCATCTGTAGTGACATACTGGAGCTTCACTACTCCCTTCTACACCATATCTTTGATATAATGGTACTTGATCTCGATATGCTTGAACTTGTCATGAAACACTGGGTTCTATGAGAACATCACACAACTATGGTTGTCACACTAGATACAATTCACCTCTAACTCGAGATCAAACAATCTTGCAAGCAAATTCCGAAGCCACACTGCTTCGCTACTAGCTGAACATGCTGCTATATACTCAGCCTCAGCGGTATTGAGTGCCATACTAGTGTGCTTTCTGTTGAACCATGAGATCATAGCTGATACCAAACTAAAGAAACATCCAGATGTACTCTTCCAGTCCATGACACTACCAAACCAATCTGAATCAGTAAAGCCTTCTAGGCTTATCTCACGATCCGAAACATATTTGAGTCCACAGTCAATTGTATCTTTTAGGTACCTCATCACATGTTTTGTTGCAATCAAGTGAACACTTCTAGGTTCAACCATATATTGACTCAATGTGTTCACAACAAAACATATATCTGGCCTTGTGTTCGTTAAGTACATCAACGAACCAATCATATGTCTATACATGGTGGCATCCATTGTGTCTGAAGATGTTTCACTCAATAAATTCAAATTCGTCACCATCGGTGTAGGCATGGATTTACAATCCATCATTTCGAATCTCTTCAGAATATCTACAATATATTTTCCTTGGTTAAGGAAAATATCACTCAGTCTCTACCATATCTCTAGACCTAAGAAATAATGCATCATACCCATGTATTTCATCTCAAATTCTGTAGCAAGCTTCCTCTTACTTTCCGTGACAAGCTTCTCGTCTCCTATTAGAAACATGTCATCCACATACAATAGTAATATCACTAGTACACCATCTACAACCTTGTAGTAAAGGTTGGAATCTGCTTTACTTTTGGTAAATCCCAAGCTCATTAGGAAACTTTCAATTCTACCATACCATGCCCTAGGTGATTTCTTTAATCCATACAAGGCTTTCTTCAATCTGCACACATGTGTCTGACTGTCATGTGTCTCGAAACCTTGTGGCTGCTCCACATACACTTCCTATTCTATTACACCATTTAGAAAATATGTCTTCACATCCATCTGGTGTACTTTCCACTTCATTACTTCAACTATCGCAAGTATAACTCTAATCGAAGTGTATCTCACCATAGGAGAAAATGTCTCCTCATAATATATTCCTTCTTTCTGGGAGAAACCACATGCCACGAACCTTGCCTTATGCTTCTCAACATTGCCATTTGCTGAATGCTTCGTCTTGTAAGTCCACTTGGAATTTACCACTGTCTTTTCTTTCAGTCTCAGAACCACATCCCAAACGTCATTCTTTACAATGGACTGGTACTCCTCAATCATGACATCCTTCCATTCTTTCTTCTCTGCAACCTCTTCATAACACGGAGGCTCAACATCAATGATGCCACTTAGCAATGCCACATAACTAGAGTATGGTCGTGGTCTCTTTCTTTCTATGAAGGATCCATCTGGAGCACCATACTTCTCTACATCCTGAATAATTTCTCGAGCCGAAGCTGGTCTTTGATTTGAGACACCCTTGCGAAGTAGGATTGAATGGTTTTTGAACTCTACATCTTCACACTCTTAAGCTATGTCCTCAACGTCATCTTTCGGTTGATATTCTTTCCTTCATATAATTGGGATAGGGCATCAAACGTTTGCTTGGGAGTTGTCAATGATGAGACATGAGGGATCAAATGATCCTTGATAGAATCAACAATGATTCTCTTTGCCTTGACCATATCCTTCTTGTACTTTGCCTTGGTCACATCTTCCTTTGGTTTTGGAACTTCTTCTTTGACAAAACCCTCTAGATAATTCTCTTCTAGAATGAACATTAGTCTATAATTCCATGCTCGAAAGTTATCAACACCCTCAAGCTTCTCATCAAGCTTAGTGTTGGAAGTCATCTTGCCCTAGGACGAAAATATGATAAGAAAATGAAAACTTTTAAAAGAAAGGTTTTGAACTTATCGGAGAGTGTGCTAAGCCAAGGTGATCTGCTCCAACTTTAGTTAGCAACTACCTATACGTCTTGATCTAGGGTTTCATGAGGAAACCCTAATTTTTGAAATTGAAAATTTTGGAATTCTGATCCAAAGGAAAGGTGCGCCCTCCTTATAAGAATTCCTTGATGGATTTACTTCTACCAATGTCCTTCAGAAAGAGGGTGATGTCATCACCTAGGGTTTTATGCAGAAACCCTAATTTTTTAAAACTTGAGAACTATAAAATTGGTCAAGGGAAAATATGCGCCAGGGTTAGGAGAGTCTTCCTATGATCTTTTTTTACCCAGTGAGTTCCTCTAGAATGTGAAAATGGATTCTTTCAGACCCGTTGTGAAACCATGTTAAAATTTCGCTTGAGTAGTGAAGTGTATTCAATATTATTTAACTTTTAACAATTAGAACAATCACTGCATACATAAAGATCACTAAAAGAAATACATCCACAATATACACAACATTTATCCTGGGAAACCCTCTTGGGGGAGAAAACCCAACAAAGCTTCTTCAATATAGATTCGTCAACAAGTACAACGTATCTCTCCAAAGAGGTCTCACAAATGAAAAGATAACTAGAAGATAGACCAAAAACCCTAACCAGAATAGGGTAGCGCACCACTAGACCAAGATAGGCCTCCGAAAAATAACCAAAACCCTCCACGAAAACAACCTTACTCTGTAGCTGCGTCTCCTTCTAAAAATTGCACACTTTTCCTTGAGAAAGAGAGCTTGTGTTGTGTATTGTCCAAATGAGGCGCATAGCCTCTTATAAATACAAGTTGAGCCACCCTGAAATTAGGTCAGGTTTGACTTGTACATATGACACTTTCTAATTTACATTTTACTTTTACAAAGGCACAATAGGGCCAACTTTACAAATACAACATAATATTATTCTTTTAGGATTTTGACTTGGTCCAATACAATAAGAATACCTTCCGAAGCTACTCAAACTTCAACACGTTTCCCCATATTTTAGGTTTTCAAGCTTATTGACCCAAGAAGGTGTTGAAATATTATAACTTTGAAGAATATTCTAGCTAAGAGAGAGTAGAATAATATTATTATATTATATTTATTAATTAGGCCCTATTGTGCCTTTGTAAAAGTTGGCCCTTTTGTGCCTTGACATTTAAATGTAAATTAAGAGGGTAAAGTGACAGGTCGGCCCATACCTAATTTTAGGCTGGCCATACCACTATTTATAAGGGTGGCTAGCACCTCATTTTCACACTCACATACACTAGCTATGCAGTTATGAATAAGTGCACAAGTCTTGGAGGAATTGCTACTACAACTAAGTGTGACGCCAAGGAGGGTTCTTGGTCCGTGTCTTGGTATTTCTTGGTTAAGTGGTGCGCTACTCTTCCTAGTGAAGGAGTAGAGGATGATTTTCTGTTTGGTCTTTGGTCTATCTATATTGAGGAAGTTTTCGCTGAGTTTTCTCCCCCATGAGGGCTTCCCAGGATAATCTGTGTGTCTCTATTGTTTCTGTGATTGCCTCTCTTTCAATGATCTTATTTATGCAGCGAATGTGCTAAATCATTATAATAATAAAGAAGAACCATAACTGTTAGCTGTATAAGTAAAGTTCAACATGGTATCATAGCAGGCCTGAAAGAGACCAAATCACAATTTATAAGAAGTGGCTAGCTTCAACGCATCCTCTCCAAGATTCAGTTTCAGTATTGCAACTGCTGCAAAATTAGGGAGTTTACATAACCTTAAGTGTGACGTTTTCCTTGTTTGAGGAGGACATTAGAGAAAATAACCACACCTAGGAACTCATCCTAGGACGACACATCTAGTCCATGGATCAGAATTCTGAAATTTGAACTTTGAGAAATTAGGGTTTCCTGATAAAACCCTAAGTGGCAGTATCAGTTGCAGTGAAAGTTTTTGTGAAGTGTTGGGATTGATTTTTATTGTCCTAGTGCGTCTTACCCTAACAAATATGTAGCTACCTTTAAACTACAAGTTGCAACACCTTTGAAGTTTTAAAGGTTTGTTGTTTATTGTCGTTGCTGCCAGATGGTGCCACTACCTGCCGATACCGTCAGAGGTATACACTTACATATTTTTAAACTGTATCATTATTTTTAAAGGGTATTTGTAGGAGAAATGATCTTTTTTTCTAAACAACCATTGTAGATCCAGAGGCATCTCAGATCCAACACATTTAGAAGAACTATTCACCCCAGGTTTGATTACTTTGATATGCCTCTACTTGTTATGTAATTATTGTAATCTTATGAATATCTAGGTTGCATTTTGATCTGTTGAAGATATCATACTAACCATTGGTCAAAATTATAGTCAAAGTATTAGATTGATTAAAGTTGAGATTATAGAGTTTATTCTCTAACTCAGATTTCTGTCAAGAAAACATATTTTCTTAGTACAGAGGACAAGCTGAAGAAAATACTTGTCATCTTGAGTGAAGGAGACTCGGAAGAAAAACAACACACTCATTCTTGAGGACAAGACTCCAGGTTCCAGGTTTGATTGATTAAATTGATAAGATTCAAATTTACAGATATCAAGTTTGATAACTACTAAACACTATAGTTGTGATCACAATCTTTGAAATTTTTTATTATTGAATACTTGGTAGCATGTGAGCACTATTGAGATAAGTGCTTACTGTAATCATTTACTAGATATAACTAACATCTCCTCGAGGAGAAACTTCTTGTTATTTTTCTAGGTTACCATGGAGGAATGATTGATCAAAACACTATAAGAGTGTTTCTCTCATTCCTTATTATTGTATTTCTTACATTTTACCCTTGTTTTAGGCAGATCACAAGTGATATCTCTAAAGGAGACACTGTGACGATTGTTCTTTCTATTGTTTTATTATTATTATAAAGAGTATTATTCTTGTCTGTTGTTTCTCCCTTGTTGTTCTTGTTCCGAGCATGTCATAGGTGATAACCTTGATGAAGTGAAAGTTACAGGAGGAAACATATTATATGAGACATGGAGCAGACTATCCAAGTTGTATACATGAACGTATACATCCATGTCCCAATGAATATGAAGAAGAATCTACTTTTGAGAAACATAGTATCTCATATGGAGATTGATTGTAAGGAGCAGAAGGCTCCAAAGATGACCAAAGATTAGAATAGAACTCACATTAGACCTGGTCAATGGATAATGAAGCCACCTTGACAGGAAGCAGGATTTGTTTGAAGTTTGAATCAACTTTTCATATTTAGACTTGGTATTTAACACCGAGTATATCCTGTAGAGACTATGAAGTTTTTGTAGACTTAGAAGAAATCAAGACTCTGAGTAACCCTGATTTGTGTCCAGAGGATTCTCCCAACAAGAGGGAGAAGACTATGATGAGACACTTGCTCCAGTAATAAGAAGAAGTATATATAGAACAAAAATCATTCATTAAAAGACGCTGATACAATATGATATTTAAAGGAAGCAGGTATGAAAATCCCTGTATTTGAGATTGAGTTATTTCCAGTGCCAGTTGGTGCATCACATGAGTTCATCCATGGAGACATGACTACAATAGAAGATCGAGTTACCTCTATAGAAAGAGGATAAGCTACCCTCGGTGTCAGTTATTGAGCCACTCTCAGTTTCAGATGAAGTTGTTTTTCGTGATAGAGTATAGGAGCTACTCTCAGAGTTCAACAACTACAGTGAAAATAGAGAAGTCATTCTTAGCTTCAAAAATAACAGTTGCAGGTGTAGAGTCCCGGTTCCAGAGGAACAATTGCAAAGAGAGCAGAGGACATACTCTCATGTAATGAGACATATAGTGCTTTGTAGAAAACAAATAGAGCTAGCACATGATTGTGCAGATTAAGTTGCAGCTGAGCAAATGTACCAGGTTGGTACAATGTGATGTGAAAAATTTGGTTTCGAAGTAAATGACAAGAAGACTCATGTTTGGAAGTTGAAGCAAGCTCCAAGAGCTTGGTATGGTAGGATTGATAGTTTTATGATGTGCTTGGGCTTTACCAAGAGTAAAGCTGATCCCAACCTTTACTTTAAGATTGAGAATGATAGACCAGTTATATTGTTGCTATATGTGGAGGACTTATTCTTGATAGATGAAGAAAAACTAATCACAGATTGTAAGAAGAGGCTTGCTGTTGAATTTGAAATGAAGGACCTAGGCCCAATGCACTATTTCTTAGGTATTGAAGTATGGCAGAGCCCAGAAGATATTTTCCTTTATCAAGGAAAGTATGTTGTGTAAATTTTGAAGAGATTCGACATGATGGACTATACATCCATGTCCACTCCTATGGAGACAAATATGAAGCTATTGGATGATACTTCGTCATAAATAATTGATGTTACTCTATACAGACAAATGATTGTTTCGTTGATGTATATGAAAAATACGAGATCAGATATATGCTTTGCTGTGAACACCTTGAGTCAGTATCCGGTGGAGCCCAGACATGTTCACCTTGTAGCTACAAAGCATGTGATGAGATACCTTAAGGGTACGTTGGATTATGGCCTCTATTATACTGGAGATTGTGACTTCATATTATATGGCTATATTGATTTAGATTGGGTTGGAAGTGCTTCAGACAGAAAAAATACTTCAGGATGTTGTTTTAGTTTAGGGTCAGCCATGACTTCATGGCAAAGCAGGAAGCAATCTAGTATTGTTCTCAGTACGACATAAGCATAGTACATTGCAACATGTTCTTCCAGTTGTGAAGCCATATGGATTCCAAAGTTGTTGACAGGTCTATTTGACCTAGAGATGGAAGCTACCATAATATTTTGTGATAGCCATAGTTGCATAAAGATGACAAAGAACCCAATGTTCCACGATAAGACGAATCACATTGAGATTTGATACCACTACATTCATGATATGGTATAGAAGGGAGTTGTGAAGTTCCAATATGTTGACACATATGAGCAATTTGCAGAGGTGTTGACTAAGCCTTTGTCTCATGTGAAGTTTGAGTACTTCCGAGATAAGCTTGGTGTTGTCTGAAAGGACCTCCCTCGAAAGGGGGAGTGATGCCGATGATACTATGGTATCTTGACCAACAACGAGTAGCTCAATTAGGATTTTATATCCTAGGGGACTGATCATCCCTGGGTAGATACCGAAGGTCTGGTAAGGATGGTCTGTCAAAGTACCTGTGCATGTATATTCCAGCTCTGGTCAATAATGGTAGCTCAGTTAGAATTTTATATCCTAGGGAATCTTATGATTCTTAGAAAGATCCCAATGGTCTAGTAAGGAAAATATGTTAGAGTATCACATGGTAGCTCAGTTAGGATTATATATATTATGGAATCTTATGATTCCTGGGCCTTACTCAAAGGTCCGATAAGGATGGTCTGTCAGAGTACCACATATGTTGTTGTTGATGCACCTGCCTCATTCTGTTGCCAGATATAGATGCTGATGTTCTAGCTTCGTGCTGTTGATGATTTTATTCTAGCTTCATGCTGTTGATGATGTTGTTCCAGCTTCATGCTATTGATGTTGATGTTCCAACTTCATGCTACTGCTGATGATGATGTTACTCCAGCTCCGTGCTATAGATGATGATGATGTTCAATTTCTATTGATGTTGATGATGAGAAAAAATTCCGATGACCTATAGATATGACCGACAATGTTCCTGATATTGATGACGATGTCCCCTCCTCTTGATGATGTATTGAGTCCAGTCAGTTGTTATTAATGTTGTCAGTAGAATACCCATTTTGTTAAGGGGGATTGTTGAAATATTGTAACTTTGAAGAATATTCTACCTAAGAGAGAGTTGAATAATATTGTTATATTATATTTATGAATTAGGCCCTATTGTTCCTTTGTAAAAGTCGACGCTTTTGTGCCTTGATATTTAATTGTAAATTAAGAGGGTAAAGTGACAGGTCGATCCAGACCTAATTTTAGGCTGAACAGACCACTATTTATAAGGGAGGCTAGCACCTCATTTGCACACTCACATAGACTAGCTCTGAAACTATGAAGAAGTGCGCAAGTCTTGGAGGAACTGCTATTGCAATGAAGTGTGATGTCAAGGAGGGTTCTTGGTATGTGTCTTGGTATTTCTTGGTGGTGCACTACTCTTCCTATTGAAGGAGTAGAGGAGGATCTTTTGTTCGGTCTTTGGTATATCTATATTGAGGAAGTTTTTGCTGGGTTTTCTCCCCCGTGAGGGTTTCCCAGGATAATCCACGTGTCTCTATTATTTCTTTGATTTTCTCTCTTTCAGTGATCTTATTTATGCAACTAATGTGCTAAATCATTATAAAAATAAATAAGAACCGTAACTGCTAGCTGTATAAGTAAAAATTCAACATAAGGGGATGTACCTCATTTCATGGGAAGAACATGACACTAGGCTCGGAGGTGCCCTAGCAAAAAAACATCATGCAATAAAAGGTCACCCTAGGGTCCCAAGAGTAATGAAATGCCTCTTCAAAAGAAAATGAGGGACCCATAAAATAAATAACCAATTGATCAATCATGCTTTCCAAGGTAGAGTGTTTTTGGGCTATGCATTTCTTTTTAGTACCCCTTATTGAATTCAACTTGGAAAAGCATACAAACCAAGGTATAGCGTATGTGGGCTATGCATTGCCTTTTTAGTGCCGCTTATTTTCTTCAACTTGGGATCACATGCAAAATAAATAATAAAGGGCTTGGAAAAATATGATTTAAACACAAAAAGAGGAAATGGATGTAGCTATCCCTCAACAAAGACACCCATAAATGAGGCAATATGAACCCTTGTATGTCATGAAACCCCATACCTAGAAGTCTAACCCCATCCACATCACATTCACTACATGACCTAGAGAGGATTCTCCTTGGGAACATCCCCTACTTGAGGAATTGGTTCACCCAATAGGCCACCATGACAACCCTCCCAAACTTAACTTTGACAAGTTGTATAAGGTCTTTGAGCATTTATTCATTTTGGAAAGGGGGGATTTGATGAACATGTTCGGGTGGTTCTTTTATTAAATATGGCTTACTTGGCATGGTATTGTGAATTGTTGACCCTTGGAGGGCGAATCTGTTTGTCTTTGTAGAGCCTTGATATGTGGAAATATTTTCGTGAAGGCACGAGGTCACTTGGACCTTCACTTTGTTGATTTTTCATAAGCTAGGTTAAGCATGTAGTTCATTTAATTTCATCATGTCTTAACCATAACCAAGAATGTTTCAACAACCAAGATCACAAGAAGAAACACCATGCACAAGAAGACACGATATATCCTGGGAAACCCTTCTCAAACAAGGAAGAAAAACCTAGCCAAATACTTTGCTATATTATTTAAGAGAAAGACCTTTCACCACCAAGAATGAATTAGCACACAAGAGGGTGCTTAAGCCCTAGAAATCCTAGCGCCCAAGAGAGGTGCACCACTTTTCCAAGTAGAAGTGTTTGCTGAAATTTCCAAACTCACAAGGAAGATATGATTCTACAATGGAGAATCATCTCTTACTTATATTAGACTTGCCCACTCAACAAAGGCATCTATTGTCTCAACAGGTCTGACCTCTCTAAGTCACTATATAATTTATTATTATTATAATAATTAATATTAATATCAATATTAATTATATTTTACATTTATTATTAAACACATTAAGGTGGGGCCGATCTGTACCCTTTACATAATAAATAGGGTTACAGGCAGGTCTAAGTATTGAACAATATATAGCAAAGGATATGATACACACACTAGTGCTCATCCACTAGGGGCACATCCATATGGATGCCATGGACCTGATTCATTGCATTACACAAATGAACCAGGTCTTCACACGTTCACCTGTGCTCGTCCACATGCACGTCCACTCAACAGTTCTACTTTCCCCTAGTGTCTTCTCGTCAACTTTGCTGCTCATAGGAGGCCATCACATCATCTTCATTTCTTTTCACATGATGATGTGCCCAACACTTTTGGGATTTCCCACGTTCACCTTGTGCTCAGCCACAAGCATGTCTTAACTCAACAGATCGCTTTTCATCCGGATAATCATCTGGAGTTATTCTCACTTATGTCATGGAGGAGGCCATCTTTATATTTCTAGCTCTGTCCCAGGCTGGAACCATGAACCCTTCTTAGGGGATTTCTCTCAGGTTTGTAAGCTAAGAAAAAAGGCTTCACATAGCTGCTATATTCCACATCTCACATGTTTGTAAGATGGAGGATGTCTCCTATAGCTGCATTCATCAACACTCCCTCGCAGCTAGGGAGGCATTCTCCATCAGGCCAAGCTTCTCACGCGGATGAATTTTAAATTTTGTCTTGGATGGAGTTATCGACACTCCCTCTCAACTAGGGAGCCATTCTTCACAAAGTTAATTTGGTGAAGATATCTACAGTATTCTAATGTGTAGGAAGGTACTGCAAGTGTAGGATTTCCTCTACATCTTATCTCTGAAATAAGAATGTTTCATCTCGTTGTAAGTATGTGAAGCCACATTGCTTTGCATACTCACTGCTATATATATACTTAGTCTCTGGTGCACGTCAAGGCCACAGAGTTTTGTTTCCTGTTGTATCAGGAAACCTTGGAAGACTTCAGGGTAGAACACCAACCGAATGTGCTCTTCCAGTACACTGTCATACTTCTTGTCCCAAGAAGTAGTGCATCATACTCAGATTCTTCATCTTGATTTAAGAAGTCAAGGATTACAACAATGCTTTCTGAATAATTCATCCGGATCAGGTTCTCATCACCAACACTGTATATGTTTGGATCAACGACACTCTTGCTGAAATCTAAACTCATCAAGAATCTATAGTTTCCATCTCACGGATGGTAGTACGGATGGAAGTGTATCGGTTCACTGGGTCAAGTGTCTTATCATAGACAACTCCCTCTGTTTATGATAAACCTTTGTCTATGGATCTTGTTTGCATTTCTTGATACTTCCATCAGCTGCATGCTTGATCTTATAGATCCACTTGGAAGTTACCACATACTTCCTTTTCTAGTCCTTGAATAATATCTTATGCATCATTCTTTAAGATATACTAGTTTTTCTTCTGTTATGGCATCTTGCCATAACAGTTCTCTTGTTGCTTCTCTAAGACAATGAGTCTTAACATTAATGAAGTGGCTCATGACTGAAAGATAACTCGAAAATCTCTTTTTCTTTTCTCGGAATGTGTCATGAGAGGCTTGTATGTTTCTCTGCCTCTTGCAGAATGAGTCTAGGTAGGCATTTTATGCCATACTGCAATATCTTTGAACATATCAACTTGAGATCCCGGATAACCTGGAGTAATGTCTGTCTCCCTCTGATTTGCTGAAGGGGGAGAAGGTATTGTCTCACTGTCAATATCCATCTGAGATTCTCTGGTTCTTTGAAAAACTATCTCTTCTTCAAGGACAACGTCTTTTCTTGTCTCAATCTATCTCTTACTAAAGATGTCTTTGAAGATTCATTGTATCCTTTATTTCTAAAGGATATAGCTTGGATTTCTTCTCTTTGGGTACATGAATGTATATGGTCATGTACATAGTCTGCTTCATATCTCATCTAATATGTTTCCTTATGAAATCTTCACCATGGATTTCTCAAGGTTATCAGCTATGACTTGAACAAGGTCAACAAAACAACAAGCAAAAATAATACTCTTTTGATAATAGTAGATAAAACAAAAACACGAATAATCATTATAGTATCTCCTTTAGAGCTATCATTTGTGACATGTTTGAAGCAAATATCAAAAGTAAGAAATACAATACGAAATGAGGTCCACACTCTTCTAGTGTTGTGATCAAACATTCCTCCATGGTAACCTGGGATCAACACAAGAAGTTTCTCCTAGAGGAGATGTTAGTTGTATCTGTTACATTAAGCATTTATCTCAATATGCTCACATGCTACCAAGTATAATACTTTACAAAGACTGCTACCTCAACTATAGTATTTAGTTGTAAGGGGTAGTAATCAACTTTGTCATGTGTAATTTTGAATCTTATCAGCTTAATCAAACCTGGAATCTGGAGTCTTGTCCTCAAGAATGAGTGTGTGTTGCTTTTCTTCCAAGTTTCCTTCACTCAAGATGACAAGTGCTTTCTTCAACCTGTCTTTTGTACTAGGACAATATGCTATCTTGACAGAAGGTTGGGTTAGAGAATAAACTCTATGATCTCAACTTTAATCCATCTAATACCTTGACTTTAATTTTGACCAAAGGTTAGTATGATGGTCATGGCTTCAACATGCAACCTAGATCAAAATAATGTCATAACAAATAGATGCATATCAGAATAATCAAACTTGGGTTGCAATATTCCTCTGAATGTGTTGGATCTTGAGATCCTTCTGGATCTATGGCAAGAGATCCCGTCTCCTACAAATACCCTTTAAAGCTTAACAATTTAAACATATGTGAGTACATACCTCTGATAGCATTTGCAGGTAGTGGCACCATCTGGTAGAAGCGATAATAATTACCAACTCTTAAGAATTTCAAGGGTGACTGCAACTAGTACTACAACTGATACTTCAACTGCAACTGCAACTACAACTTATTCTGAAACTGCAACTACAAATACAACTTAGGGTTTTATGAGGAAACCCTGATTTTTCAAACTTCAAAATTTTAAATTCTGATCCAGTGGCTAGATGCACTGAGCTGAAGTGAGTATGCTGGTACAATTAGATTTCTGAAAATCCAAATTTTGCCCCCTCAAACTTGACCAACAGATTTATGGACTAGTGCTTTTAGTTTTCTGGTACTTCTGGTACTGGTGAAAACTAGGGTTTCACTTTCTGGGAGATCTACCCACTGAAAAGGTGCGATGAAGGTGCCAAAGAGTTCCTTGGGTTAGGGCACACTTTTCTAGATGGTTTTGAGGCTGAAAATCTTCTTCAATAAAAATCCCTATTTTTCTTGTACGACAACAGTGGCGTTTTTTCTTTTTCTTGTAAAAGAAGCTTGTGCAATGGGTTCTTTCAAGACCTATGCTTTGATACCATGTTGATTTTTCATAATCTAGGTTAAGCATGTAGTTCATTTAATTTCATCATGTCTTAACCATAAACAATAATGTTGCAGCAACCAATATCACAAGAAGAAACACCATGCACAAGAACACAAGATATATCCTGGGAAACCCTTTTCAAACAAGGGAGAAAAACCCAACCAAATCCTTTGCTATATTCTTCAAGAGAAAGACATTTCACCACCAAGAATGACTTAGCACACAAGAGGGTGCTTAAGCCCTAGAAACCCTAGCGCCCAAGAGAGGTGCGCCACTTTTCCAAGTAGAAGTGTTTGCTGAAATTTCCAAACTCACAAGGAAGATATGATTCTACAATGGAGAACCATATCTTACTTATATTAGACTTGAACACTCAACAAAGGCGTCTATTGGCTCAACAGGGTCGACCTCTCTAAGACACTATATAATTTATTATTATTATTATTATTGTTATAATTATATTAATATTAATATTAATATCAATATTAATTATCTTTTACATATATTATTAAACACATTAAGGCGGGGCTGACCTGTACCCTTTACATAATAACTAGGGTTACAAGTAGGTATGACTCTTGAACAATATATAGCAAAGGATCTGATACACCCACTAGTGCTCATCCACTAGGGGCACATCCATAGGGATGCCATGGACCCGATTCACTGCATTACACAGATGAACCATGTCTTCACATGTTCACCTATGCTCGTCCACAGGCATGTCCACTCTACAGATCTGCTTTCCCACTGCCACCGACAGGAGAATCATATGGAGTCTTCTTGTCAACTCTGCTGCTCAGAGGAGGCCATCACATCATCTTCATTTCTGTTCACATGATGATGTGCCCAACACTTTTGGGATTTACCACGTTCACCTTGTGCTTAGCCACAATCACATCCTAACTCAACATATCAATTTTCATCCGGATAATCATCTGGAGTTCTTCTCACTCACGTAGGGGAGGAGGCAATCTTTACATTCCTAGCTTTGTCCCAGGCTAGAACCACGAACCCTTCTTAGGGGATTTCTCTCAGGTTTGTAAGCTGAGAGTAAGGCTTCACATAGCTGCTATATTCCACATCTCACACGTTTGTAAGCTGGAGGATGTCTCCTATAGCTGCATTCATCAACACACTTGAGGCATGAAGCCCACAGGTTGGATGATGCACCCCCTCTCTTTGGACACATGGGATAGGGAACGTTGCCTTTGGAGGCACTTAGATACCATGAGGAGATCACAATCCAACCTCTTGCACCCAAACGTTGGCCTTTAGAGGCCTAACATGTCACACTTGATGCCCTAAATGTCACATGGGCTGGGGTTTTGATGGAGTTTTCATGGTTCATGGTGATATAGTTTGTTTTGATGGAGAGAGAGAGACACTTGGTGGCATGATTTATGGCCTTTGGAGGCCCCATGTCCTTCATCAAAGGCTCAAGGTCTCTCCTAGAGGCCCTACGTCACCCTTTAGGGCATGGCATCACCTCGAAAAGGGGTTTTTAATCTATGAATTTCTAATTTTGAGTTGTAAAGGTCAAGTAGAGGAGGCCGACCTACCTAATTTGTTGTTGACATTTTAAATTATGGACAAAAGGGTTTTAGGTGACCTCATATAAATAGAGGTCACCCCTTTTCATTTTATCATAACTCACTTGAGAATTACATATTGTATGGCTTAAATTTTCTCCCTACTTGGCCAATTCACACTATCTCTCTCTTGAATATCTTGTGGATGCTACTACTTGTCTATTGGAGGAATAAGCTAGGAACTATCTCTTGGATGCCTTGTTTTTTCTCGTGTGATGGAATATTGTTGTTGGGAAATAATACCCTACGGACTAACAAGCTAGGGCTGAACTTGTACGCAGATCATGACCTTAAAGAAACACTTTTAACCTATCACCCCAATACTCAAACCCTTTTTTCACACACAAGCATGGAAGAGATCTACTAAGCTTTTTCTATCGATGTTTGATGTAGATCCTCCGTTGCGCTTTATCCGCTTGCTTTCGCTGCTCCTTCCAAAGACAATCCTGCAATCAAGACAAAACACTACGCATGCATGCTATTCTTCTATCTACAGGTTAGAGATTAAGCATAAATCAAATAAAATATATATCACTCGTGCATTGGGACGGGAAAAGTATTCTTTTATTAATCTCAAGATGAATCAACTTACAATAATGATAGAGACCGGCCACAGTTCCTCGATCCTGATCCTGGGCTCCTCTTCTTCTTTGTCCTCCAACTGCTTTGCTTGAATTCTTCTTAGGCTTGAGGAAAGGCTAAAGGGTTAGGACAAATGGATTCGACAATTGGGCAGAGTTTCTTTGCTATCTTTTTCCTCCTCCAAATAGTACCCCTACCCCTTCTTTTATAGGCTAGAAGGAGCTAGGGTTTTGGACAAACTCTCGGCCATGCATGGATGGGAGTTCTAGTTAACTGACCCAAATCTTTTTGTCCCGTCGGCAACTTTCCTGTTTTTGTGCTTTGTTAGGTAAACGCGGGCTGTAGTAGGCCAACCAGCGTTCTAACGCGTGTAGTGAAGGGTTAGGGTGCGTGCCACTTGTTTTAAGAGGGTTTTCAAGGTTTTATTCAGCATGGCTTTGGCAAGGAAGAGACATGAGTTGGCCTGATGCTAGGTAAGCCTGTGTGGTGCAATTTAGGGTTATAACAGATGCCCCCTAATGTGTGAGGTCAGAAGAGCATTTGATGGCTGAAATACATTACCAATTCTTTACCAATCTGTACTGATATGCTGAATGAGTGAGCCCAGGAATCAGGAATCAGGAGGTGCCGCCTGCAAAAAATATCAAATGTCTCACTGAGACAGGCATACCCATGCTCGGGATAAAATAGAACCATGGCTACCAATCAAATACACTATAGATCCATGTCAAAGAACTATAAAGAGTAGCCGCGANTGTGAGGTCAGAAGAGCATTTGATGGCTGAAATACATTACCAATTCTTTACCAATCTGTACTGATATGTTGAATGAGTGAGCCCAGGAATCAGGAATCAGGAGGTGCCGCCTGCAAAAAATATCAAATGTCTCACTGAGGCAGGCATACCCATGCTCGGGATAAAATAGAACCATGGCTACCAATCAAATACACTATAGATCCATGTCAAAGAACTATAAAGAGTAGCCGCGAACAATACACATCGGAGCTACATCTCGAAATCAGAAAGATATACATAGAAAGTATCCATCTCCCAGAAGCTGATTCGGCCTGATGGCGGTACTTTAGAGCTCGAGCAACAACTTCAAAGTCTTCTAAAACTCGGGTAGGAGTGTAATATGAGTGTACGACTTCACTACCCAGAGGTCTTCGATGGCTCGTCGGTTATGGACTTGATAATCTTGATGATCGGACTGAAGGCTTCAGTGTTTTCGAACAAAGACTTGATTGGACGTTCAAGATGGCCGGGTATGCGGAAAAGAGACATATTGCAGAGGGGCCGAATCAGGCTTAGTGACAAACTTCCCTTGGACAATAGCACGACAAGTGATAAGACTCAGGCAAAATATCTATTAATCATAAGTCTACGAAGTAGGAAGCAATGCAAACTCTCCATATGTTTGGAAGAGTAACCAAACGGTGGAGGAAACAACTCAATATAGCGAGCAAAGCTTCCTAAGGTCGTACTACATCCCAAAGTCTGATGAATCAAACAGACAGATGTGCTTTATCCAAGGGCGACTCATGATGTTGCCAATAAAGAAAATACTTTTCCCATCCTCTTTTTGGGGTATATTTGATTTTTTTGTTCTTTTTGATGATTTTGAAAGAATAAAGGAATATTACGTTACAATGGAGGAACGAGCACAACAAACATACAAGCTCAAGGCACAAGGACAAGATTGATGTTCTAGGAAATGATACTTGGGAAAAATCCTCCAGTGGCCAAAGGTGTTAAGACGCAAAGGCAAACGATTACTAGGCTGATGGGTAAAGGATGCAAATGCGGTTGATAGAACACACAATGGTAACGTCCTTCGATGTAAGTTTAACGAGCCCAGAGAAGGTAAGCTCGGTTTTTTTCATATTTAGAGAGTCTGAAAAAGCACAAAAGGAAACTCCATTGGGGTACCTTTTTCGACAATAGTCTAGTCGGTTCGAAAAAGGGGTAAACTAGCATCGACTAGACGTCAATTCAAAACCATTTTAACGAGTGTGACAAGGACAAGATCACTCGGCTATTTTTTCAATTTTAAGGAGTCTAAAAAAAGATTAACTATGGACTCTGTCATGAATGTTCTTCTGGACCGTTTTAACGAGTGTGAAAGAATAAGGTCACTCGGCAATCTTTTCAATTTTAGGGAGTCTGAAAAGAGATTAACTATGGACTCCGGGGGGGGGTTTCTTTTTCATAATTTTAGTCCCTCAGGCCTGAAAAAGGAATAAAATTATACCTGAGGATACTCTTCTAAAGAATTGGAATTCGATAGAGTATTCCTTTGTTCGTACAGTTGACCGTCCGGACCGAAAAAGGGGTAAACTACCACCGGACGGACGTGACTTCAAATTTCAGTTTAACGAGCGTGAAAGGTCACAAGATCGCTGGACAATCTTTTCATGTTTAGAGGGTCTGAAAAGGGCTTAAAATGAGACCCGTTATGTTTTGGGAGTCCGGAGGGTAAGTCAAAGAGTGAAAAAGACCCATGCAAATGAGGCTCAAATTCGTATTTAGAAAAGACTATACGGACTCCCGAGCCTACTATGTTGTCAGAAGTGGCATGGACACCATAATGCAACCAGGAACTACCTAGGGCATCCATGTTTTGGTAAGCTCTACCACCAAGTTGCGACACTTCTAGAGTAGATATGACGGTTCCGTGTCACAACCGGGTGGGATCGATCCTATATCATAAGAACAAAAGGCAACGAGATGCAACAGTGGGGATGAAATCCTACCCTATATGCTCAAGTTGATTTTTGAATTTTTTTTTATGGACCGTCCATATATTTTTTTTTATTTTTTGAAACTCAATGAAAAATGTCCAAATACCTGATCAAATCGCTCCCATATAACTCTTGAACCACTCAAAATGGTTTTTGGTATAAAGAAACTGATAAAGGGGCCCAAAAAAGTGACAAAAAGGGGCCAAAAAGTCTATAAATAAAAGCTGGCAGCTCATTATCACCATTGCTGATTTGGAAATTGACTCTGGAGCCAAAAGACCCCCTTTGCCAAAGATCGTGATTCCGGGAGCTACAGTGGATGAAACAGACTTCTGCTTGGACCAAGTAAGTACAAACTCCCTAATCTTGCAATTCAATACTTAATTTATGGAATTTAAGTTGGTTTTGGGGGTGGCCGTCGACCTCCAAGAGGTTGGCCCTAGGAAAACGCGGGCTGTCCAGGGACAGCCCGCGGGTACCCGCGCGCAGAGCCAAAACTGCGCGCGGGTACCCGCGACTGTCGCCTCGACAGCCCGCGGGTGCCCCCCGCGTGATGGAATTTGGATTGAAAGAAGACTAAACTCCCCCTTTTTTTTCCTTGTGTGTTTGGCAGGATGTATGTTCAGTGGAGAGAGAGGGAGMACGAGGCTGCCAATGAGGCAGTGGCTGCAGATCCGAATGTTATGGCCGTGCTGACGCAGTGTGGCTTGGTAAATTTTTTTCTGTGTCCATTTATGCACGCTCAACCCAGGCTACTGAATGCCTTGGTTGATTATTGGCACCCAGATGCAGAGGCCATTATGATAGAGGGGCAATCCTTGGTGCCCACCACCGAGGATATCTACTTTTTGACGGGCCTCTCGAGGAGAGGGGAACCCGTCAACTTTCATACTTTTCCTGCGGGGCCGAGCAAAGTCTCGGAATTGATAGATGAGTACTGTGAGGCTGGGACCGATCAGAGATCTTCCTCATTTCCCGTGAGTAGGATTACCAACCTCTCCCTCCAGACCATTTTATCACTCATCGGGTGTATTACCGGCTCTGCGGCCGTGCATCAGGCTTCGCGCGCACATATGAACTTTGCAATTCAGTGCATGAATGCACAAATTTTTGACTGGAGTACCACATTACTAGAAAGCATGACAGGTCAGTTGACAGCTTGCAGACAGCGGATGCATAGGAACTTCGGGTTTGGGACCATCCTATGTTCATTTTTCTTTGAGAGAGTTCCATGTTTCAGTCCTCGGTTGACGGTACGAGGACATCTGGCTACTTTCCCCGCAATGTGCAGATGGGCAGCGCTGCTGCCGCGACAGGGTGGTGGAAGGACCATAGAGGCCTTCAATGACGACTTTTTTGCCTGGCTATCACAGCAGATCCCAGCGATTGAGGATTACCCATATGCAGGGATCGATTTTTCCAGAGATCCAGCGATACCAGTGCCTCCTGGTGAGGAGCGAGGGGAGATGGGTAAGTCTCCACCTATCTAGTTTTTTTGTGTGCATATGTAATTTTTATGTCTTTTTGAGATATATATCATGTTTTTGTATAACAGAGTTTTTGATGGGTGAACATTGTGTTGCGTGCAGATGTGGGACTCGTGCGACCTGCCGATTATGTACGGAACAGGCGCCGCCCACGGCCAGAGGCCGCAGCTGTCGCCGCCGGGGGAGCAGCAGTAGCAGGGAACCTCCCAGCAGGAGAGGCTGAGAGGGTTATTAGGCGGATTGAGCGGAACTTTACTGCGCTCACTCGCACAGTTCCCATGGCAGAGATAGAGGACTTGCCGCCCTCCTTGTAGACTCATATTGTGGGGGTACCTCGGACATGGGTCCGATTGTTTAGGCGTTTGGGTCAGGATGTATTTGAGTATAACAGGGTCCATAGGCCCTGAACAGACTTTTAGAATTTTATGTGCCACGAGCACCGATATGTATATATTTTTTGAGGGCGTAAGCCCAGTGACTCGTTATGGTTCCCACTTTTTGAGGCACTTGCGTCCATGTATGTACTCTGAGGATTTTCGGATGTTTATATATGGTTTTTTATTTCTTTTCTGTGTCTTTATGGATTATGTGTGCAAAAATGTATTTACATGCGTATGATCACGATCTTTTTATATGTGAGCAAGATGCCAATCTAAAATGTGATTAGCTAGAGTATCTGTGATTTGATTTAGACTCCTAGGAACATGAAAATATGTGATATAATCAAAGTTGCGTTCCAA
>JASDQU010105240.1:108086-160713 GCA_032191745.1 Picea mariana
CATTCTATGAGTAATACTTCTTGAGGTAGAGCCCATTTCTAGGCTCCGCCAAAGCATTCCCTTCAAAATCGACCAAACGATAAGTGCCCTTTTTTAAAACCTCCTTAATAATGAAGGGTCTGAACCACATGGGTTTAAACTTTCCTGCCCCCAGGGGGTCCTTATCTTGGTCGTAAACCAAGAAAAGGTCGCCCTCAAAAAAAATCCGAGGACGAACGGACCTATCATATTGACACTTGACCTTATGTTTATGAGCCTCATTGGCCAGGGCCGCATCGCGACGCTGTTCATCAAGCTGCTCAAGGTGTACTGACCGTTCTTCAAGTGGAGAAGTGTCTGGCAATAACTGTACTGCCAATTTCAGAGATGGAATTTGACATTCGATGGGCAAGACTGCCTCCAGCCCGTAAACGAGCTGGAAAGGTGAGAAACCGGTTGTAGTCTTAATTGATGTTTGGTAAGCCCTTAATGCTGAGTATAACATCAAATGCCAGTTTGACTTGGCTGAGTTGATGGTTCGCTGCAACATTGTCTTCAGCGTTTTGTTAACAGCTTCCACCTGCCCATTGGCTTCGTGGTAGTAAGGTGATGAATGTTCTTGCCGTAACCCAAGATTTTATGTTAACTCAGACATCATTTGGTTCTAAAAGTGACTGCCATGGTCAGTGACAATCTTTCTCGGGATGCCAAACCGTGCTATAATATGGTTAAATAAGAAGAGAGCTGCAGTCTCTCCATCATCTTTAAATGTTGGCATAGCTTCGACCCACTTAGTGAAGTAGTCGACAACTACGATGATATAGCGGTGCCCCCTTGCTGACGGGGGGTTGCATGTAGTGTAATCAATCCCCCACTTCGTGAAGGGACCAACTGTGATGACAGGAAACATAGGAGCGGGATGTGCCCTCATCTTCCGTGAGAAGATTTGGCACGGATGACACTTCTTGACCGACTCGATACAATCTTTAATAAGTGTGGGCCAGAAGTAACCTGCTCGTAAAATATTTTGGGCTGTTGCTAACCCAGATAAATGACCGCCACAAGCTCCTGTATGACAATCATTGAGCACTATGACAACCTCCTCATGAGTGAGACATCGACGCAAGATACAGTCTACACCTCTTCGATACAACGTATCATTGAGTATGAGATAGCTCTTGGCCTGATGGCGTATTCGCCGACGCTCATCACGAGAAGCAGAGGTGGGACACTTCAAAGTCTGGAGATATATCAGTATATCTCCATACTAGGGGTCTAACGATTCAATAAAAAACATATCCCCCCGGATAGGCGATTCCTCAGGCACAACGTCACCTGACTCAACCGGAAGTTCCGAAATAAGTTCTGCGAATACCAATGACTTCTTGGACTTTGCTGAAATGAAGTCTAAGTCAAAGTCTTGGAGAATGACCATCCATCTACTGATTTTTCCACCGATAACTCGTCTTTTCAACATGTACTGGAATGGATTCACGACAGCTACGACGGTGGTCTTGCGAAACAGAACATAGTGACGGAACCGTTGAACATCATGAACTGCTGCCAACGCAAGTTTTTCGAGATGAGTATAATTAAGTTTTGGTCCTACGAGGCCTCGACTCAGGTAATAGATCATGTATTCAGAAAATGAATCATCTTCTTGAACTAAAACCATGCCTATGGTTGACTCTGCGGTAGCCAGATATAATAGGAAATCCTTGTTATAATTCGGTGGCCGTAGCAGAGTTGCGGTTGTAAGAGCATATTTCAATGCTTCGAAAGAGTGTTGCGCTGCTTCGTCCCAGAAAAAGGGAACATATTTCTTCAGTAAACGCATGAAGCCCTTGGTCATTTCGGCATAGTTGGCGATGAAGCATCGTAAGAAGTTTTCCTTGCCTTGAATACTCTGAAGTTGTAAGATTGTGCGTGGGGGGGGTAACTGGACTATTGACTCCACCTTAAGAGGATCCACCATGATCCCTGTTGTTGAAACGATGAAACCTAACAAACGTCCGGACGTGACGCAAAAGCTGCACTTGTTGGGATTCAAGCAAATCCTGAAGTAGCGACAGCGTTCGAAGATTAGTTGGAGGTGCATAGGATGATCCTTTCGCTTGCGAGAGCGTGATGCTAAATCATCTAGATAGGCCTCGACTATATGTTTGAGGTCATGAAACGCAAAAGACATGGCTCGCTGGAAAGTGGCTCCAACATTTTTGAGGCCAAAAGGCATCTTACGATAAGAAAATGTACCCCACGGACAAATGAATGTCGTTTTGTGTTGGTCCTCGGGTTTGATTTGGATTTGGTTATAGCCCGAAAAACCATCCATGAACGAAAAGGCTTCACAACCAGCGCACTCATCAATGATCTGGTCGATGAATGGGGTTGGATAATTATCTTTTGGACATGCCTTGTTCAAATCACGGAAATCGGTACAAACATGAATCGTGCCTTGTTTTTTATCGACCAGCATGGGGTTTGACACCCATTGAGTCAAATGTATAGGGTAAATGAACCCTGCCTTGAGCAATTTCTCAACCTCAGCCTTGATGGCTGCTGCTTTCTTAGGATTAACTGGACGAAGTTTTTGTCGAACAGGCTTAGCATCAGGATACGTAGTGATCTCATGTTCAACTATTTTCGGATCGATGCTCGGCATTTCCTCATAAGACCAGGCAAAAACGTCGCGGAATTCTTTAAAAAGATCCGTGTAAATCTGAATCTCTTCGGGGGAGCAATCCGCTCCGACGAAGACATTCTCCACGATGCTAGGGTTTCGGGAGATGTTGATAGGTATGGTTGTAGCGATAGTCGCCATATTGCCCTCAGCATAAATTTCCTGTGTAGCTAAGAGGTTAATGGGACATGGCTGATCTCCCGTCATGGTGATAGTGAATTCTCCTGCCTCGATTCGGTGTAACTCTGGGAGGAAGTATGATCTGTGATGAAGATCTTCCCAAGGTCTGTCTGGACTAGTCATTGCTTCAATTACAGCTTCGTCAGAAGGCAAGACTAAGTCTAACGAATCGGTGGTAGCAAGAGAACTCTGAGCCCAAATAGGCTCTGGAAGTGGATCCAACTCTTGTGCGGGATTCGGATAAGGAATAGCTGAAGCTTGTTGGACTAAAGAGTACGCTACTTCAGCAGCCGACAAGGGCATGGAAATGTTGGAGTGCCCTGTCTCATCCGTCGTGGCTAATGGGGAAGGAAGAATCCACGGATCCTCAAAGTAAGTCGTGCGAAACGATGAAACATGGAAAATCTCAGCCTTGTGGTGAGTTGATATAAACTTGACATCGCCATGAGGAGGTGGGTAATCGAAAGTACCCATCAAAGATGGGCACAAGCCAACTCCTATGTTAACGACATCGGCTTGAGGATTATCTATCATGGGAACCATGGATGCCCCCAAGGCTGGGTCAGACTGAGAGAAGGACAACTGATCAATGGTCACTATCCGACCTTCATGTGGAAACAATAAGACTCGAAAAACTGTAGCGACCACCGCCTGCATAGCATAAGTCCAACTATGACCTAACAAGAGATTGTAGTCGATGGGGGCATCGACTACCTCTACTTCGACGCACACGATCTTTCCCCCTAACTGCACAGGGAAAGAAGGAATGATGCCATGTGGTCGGAAAGAACGACCGTAGAATGCAGTGAGGAGAGTAGGTGATGGAGACAACTCAGGCTGACCAATGGATTTCCAGCATGCTAACAACATAACACAAGTTGAAGCGCCCTCCTCGACCACTGTGCGGAAGATATTCCATGTAAAATTTTTCGTGGGATGAGCCACTACTATCTGAAATGCGACGTGGTAAGGCAGATGAGGTTTCAATTCAGTCGTATCTAACATGATGGTACCCGGGTTACAAGTCTCAGTAGAGCCTAAAGCCGTCAACAAGGCTTTCCTCTGAGCAGGGCAACTTTGGAGGACCTCCAAAGCAGACATAGCACAAGGGGTTTGGGATAAATCTTCCACCACAGAGTAGTTCTGGGTGGCCCTTGCATTTGGATTGTGAGAAGCTCTCTTAAATGCACCCTTTGGAATGCGTGTCATTGTTTCACCCAACGTCTTCTCGATCTGTAGAGGAAGAGATGGGATCTTGGCTTCTTTGCCATTCTCAGAGGTGCTTGGTTTGCTATAGTCGTGCGCTCTAGTCGTTATTAAAGCATCACTTTTAACCATGTATATGTTCGCGGAAGAGGAATTGTTTGGGGGAGGGCAGGTTTCTTGGCTGCCCCCTTCGGCACTTGTAGAGGATTGAGTTAAATTTTGCCCATGCTGAAAGGGATTAATCAACACGGCTTACTGTTGCTGTGTGACAAACTTTTGGGCCTCCGCAAGCCGAGGGCATAGATGGGTCGGGTGGTATTCCGCACATAAGTTGCATGGATACCTCGCCTTCCTCTTTTCCGTGGTGCCCTCGCCAGCATTATCAGTTGGTTTTTTATCCCCCTTACCCTTTTTGCGTTGTTTTTTCTTCCCTTCAGGCTGCTGGTTGGCCTTTGGGTTAGTCGTCTGCACGGAGTGTACTTCCGACATTTGGGTAGGAGGAGCAACCAAAGAAGTAGTCTGGCTGGACGCTGAGTGTTGTATAGATAACTGTTGCAATTGTTTTGTCAATTGCTTAGCGGGCTTGGTTTGTGCCGAACCAACGATACCATCGGCATGTGGTTCGACTCTCTGTCTGGTTTTATCCAGTATTGACCATGGTGCATCCGGCAGGATGTTGTACAGTAAACCAGACTGAGAATAGATAAGCTCAAATTGTTGAGCCCTCATGATGGCATCTTCCTCAGAGAAAACCCTTGAAGTCGCGACGTCTTTGGATAACTGTGGAACTAAAGACTTAAGGAACCACTCAAGCAGGAATGCTGGTGGGACGGGTACCTTGATAAGACTCTTTCGGCGTCGCCACTCTCAAATATGATCCGAGATATGGTCCGCTGTCGTCTGCTCGAAATTGGCTAGCAACTCTGTGCCGGTGTCGTATCTCACAGGTAACTGGAAATGGTTAAGGAAGGCCATCGCCAGTTTTCCAAAAGAAGAGTATCGTGAACGATCAAGCTCTATGTACCATTTCGCGGCACTCCCAATAAGAGTGCGTTGAAACAATCGCAACTGGACGGAGTCATCTTTCAGTGAGTTAGATGAACACCAAAGGTGGAAAGTAGTCACGTGATCACCTGGATCTTCGTTAGGATTGGCCTCGAACTTTGGAATGTCCGAAGGCAACTTCGTTGGCATAGGAGGCCAACACAGATCGTGACAGATAGGATCATTTAACAACCGTGTCAAATCTGGCAAGTGTAACGTCGCAAAAAATGGTAGTTTGGGTTGTTGCAGATAGCCTGGATAAAAGGGTCTTGGAGTTTGGCTGCTGGCCCGGGTTCTGGTAGAAACCATGACCCTGACCAGCGTAAGGGTTTTGCATCTGAGGAGACATCATTAGATGATTCCCCATTAAGGACATAGGATTTTGGGCATTCATCGTGCTTGATGGACTTTGGGAAGGATTACCCCATGCCGGTCCCGATGGGAGAGGCATAGAAGTCTGTCCGGGGTTCCATTGACTGTGGAAAGAATTACCCCAAAACGACATTCCAGAGGAAGGAACGGATCCTTGTCCTGAGTTCCAAGGTCCTGGTATATGTGCCTCTAGTGCAGGAATAGTACCCTGTGCCGGAGTAGACTGTCCAAAAATGGGTGTGCCCCCAGATGGGAAAGCAATGGATGAGAAAGTGTTATTAACAAACGTCTCGTTCCAAACAAACGGTGATGAACCTACTGGCTGAGTTTGCGCAGGTGTTCCTTGACTCCCGACTCCAAATGAACTTGTGTGTGCAGGCTGCTCGACGGACTGCTGATGCGGACCACCAAGCGAAGGGGATGAAGGAGAGATATGACCTCCAACGTAAGGAAAAGCGTTGAAAGGGACATGAATGCCCCCAAGTTGACCTTGCAGAGGAGCGTTAGAGCTCCCTGCCCCCAGACCCAAAGTCTGTAAAGTGGTGGAAGTGAGTGCAGGACTTGTACCTGAACTAGGCATACCGTATGAAAACGAAGGGCCTGTCGCACTAGGTGTGAAAGGAGGTGTGGTCGCCGTGATAGATGGGATCGGCCCACTATGCGACGTAGTTGCGGCCGAGACCATGGTGGCCTGGATCATCGACAAAGGCAAGTTAGGAGAAGCTTCTCCTGTGGTAGCAACAGTGATTGGAATGGAAGAATTCTCAGAGGAAGTAACAACGTTTGTTGCCATAGCTGTGTGAGGCACTGACAGGTGTTTGTAAAATTGAATTGGCACAATAACTTGCGGCCAAGTATCAGTGTTTGAGGTTTCAACCAAACCAAGATTGGAGGTCGATTCCTCCGGGAGTTGTTCGGGCTCAATGGTTGGAAACCTGGTTGCTTCGAAAGACCCTTGTTGGTCTAGCTTCCGCCTCAATGGTGGCGGGGGTGGCTCCAGTATAACCGGCGGCAGGCCCAGAAGCCTTCGTGACCGGTGGAGCTCTGAATCCTCCACTGTGTGAGAAGATTCACGACACGCTAAGGTATTCTACACGAACAAACAGTAACACACACTAAAAGAAGCCCATACCAGATAAGACAAGCAAACACTAACTATTTTGAAGAACAGTTACAACAACCAACACTAGAGCAACTTACCGGTGCAAGTGCAACTCGAAAACGGAAGCACCCTCCTGGTATACTCTACAAAGCGTGGCCCGATGTCTGTCCTAGGTACCGTGGTATACCCCCGTAGTCACCCGTGTATGTCCCTAGAAAATATTGGCAACTAGTTTGCCAGCACGTGAACAGTCACCAGGCGGGTACAGTCGATAGTCGGGTAGACCACAATGAGCAGGGTATCAAGCCCGAAACCTGCCAAGGGTATCGAGAGCAAATGGTACGGAAGACAAATGAGGACCTCGAATGGATTCGAGACCCACGAAGCCCTGTGGAAAATGCAAACGATGGAATCCCTTAACAAATCCTCGATATGTGTTCTCCACTACGCTCGGTCCGACTTTGGAGGGGTTATCTCCGCTACCTTTCCTTACGTGACCTCGTGTTTAGCCCCTGTGTTAGAGGGGGGTCCCAGATAACTTTCTGTAACTGGACTTCTACACTCCCTATGACAGACTCCAATGTTTGGTTTGAGTGGCCTTGGAGAATTTACTCTCCAACCTATTCCAAGGCCCTAGTCTTAAGCTAGTGTATGAACCCTACAAACAAAAAGTCTAATAGTTTTTAATTAGCATTGCTTTTAATGGGATTTTTTACGTCACAAGGTATGAAGGTGAAACTGATGGTGTGTAAAGACTCAAAGCAAAATGAACAAGAAATGCTCGGAAACAAACTTTTACAAAAAATGCAAAAACCAACAACTTTTCAACAAGAAAGACTTCTTTTTCTTTTGGAATTTTCTAAGATTTCATGCAAAAAATTATGAAAAAAGACTTCTTCCTAGCTACTGATGCAACAACACAATATTCAAACCAAGAAGAAAATGAAACAAGAGAATTTTTTTATTTAATTGCAAAAAGACGCAACAAAGGGAAAATGCCGACAAGCACAAAACCAAGAAAACAAAAATAAAAMTCTGTCTTAAAGCGCAAATCGCAAAGAATCAGAGCAGAGACATGAAAAAGCAATCAAGAAAGCAMCGATTCTAACACTTGTCTAAAAACCATAAAACAAATTTTTTCTTTTGTCTTTTCTATTAAAACATCAACTAATAAAAACACCGGCTAAGGATAAGAGGCCCTAACCTGCTGACTGTGCAGCCCCAGACTCAAACCCCTGAGAGGAACACTTCTCACCACAGGAGGGGATGACTGCCCCACCCARGCTGAAAATCAACCAATCAAGCCCGCGACTGTCACTAAAACAGCACGYGTGCAAACRCGTGCTGAGCTATAACAGCGTGCGGGTACCCGCGGGCTAAACTTTAACAGGCCGCGGGTCTGTATAAAAGCTAAGACAAAATAAAACACAGGCAACCCAGACTTGAAAAAGGCCCCTGATATTGACAACCAGGGTCTCTTAAAGGCTTGGATGCTTCTTCTTTAACAGAAAAGGAAAAAATAAATGCAAAATCAAACACAATAAAGCAGACTGAAAACAAGACAGTGAACCAGCAAGACCCAGACAAGATCTAGAAAGACCCCTGAGAAGGTAAACTTCTGACAGGGAAGAGGGGACTACCTCTCAAGCTTTCTGAGTCCTACACGCTACTGAAACCTCTTCAGCAAGTGTTCAAACGCGGGCTACAGAAGGTTAGGGCGCGGGTTACATGCGTGCAGGCCTTCTGCAGGCCGTGTGTACCTCTGTGTGTTCCGATAATAAATGTCAAGCAACAGTCAAGGAAAAACTAGTATTATGAACCAGGTTCCCTGCTATCTTTGACCTAACAGAAAACAAACAAACAAAGAAACAAGAATTCTACTCCTTTAAACTACCCAAAGACCTCACTTAAATCCGGAAACCCTGAGAGTAATATCCCTAGCGGAGTCGCCAATTCTGTTGTTGGGAAATAATACCCTACGGACTAACAAGCTAGGGCTGAACTTGTACGCAGATCATGACCTTAAAGAAACACTTTTAATCTATCCCCAAATACTCAAACCCTTTTTTCACACACAAGCATGGAAGAGATCTACTAACCTTTTTCTATCGATGTTTGATGTAGATCCTCTGTTGCACTTTATCCGCTTTCTTTCGCTGCTCCTTCCAAAGACAATCCTGCAATCAAGACAAAACACTACGCATGCATGCTATTATTCTATCTACGGGTTAGAGATTAAGCATAAATCAAATAAAATATATATCACTTGTGCATTGGGACGGGAAAAGTATTCTTTTATTAATCTCAAGATGAATCAACTTACAATAATGATAGAGACCGGCCACCGTTCCTCGATCCTGATCCTGGGCTCCTCCTCTTCTTTGTCCTCCAACTTCTTTTCTTGAATTCTTCTTAGGCTTGAGGAAAGGCTAAAGGGTTAGGACAAATGGATTCGGCAATTGGGCAAAGTTTCTTTACTATCTTTTTCCTCCTCCAAATAGTACCCCTACCCCTTCTTTTATAGGCTAGAAGGAGCTAGGGTTTTGGATGAACTCTCAGCCATGCATGGCTGGGAGTTCGAGTTAATTGACCCAAAGCTTTTTGTCCCATCGGCAACTTTCCTGTTTTTGTGCTTTGTTAGGTAAAGGCGGGCTGTAGTAGGCCAGCCAGCGTTCCAACGCATGCAGTAGTGAGCCTGCCAGCGTTCCAACGCATGCAGTGAAGGGTTAGGGCGCGTGCCACTTGTTTTAAGAGGGTTTTCAAGGTTTTATTCAACATGGCTTTGGCAATGAAGAGACATGACTTGGCCTGATGCCAGGTAAGCCTGTGTGGTGCAATTTAGGGTTATAACAAATATTCTTGGTAATGAATGTTTATCTTGCTATCTCTTGGACTACGTAAGGAGTTTAGGCTTTGTGTTGTTTCTTTCTTGGTTAAAAGGTTAATTTGTTAAAATCTTGGAGGAGTATAAGGGCATACACCCTCCACCAAGATCTGTCATTGTTGTCATTGAATAATCTATTTTGCAAAGATTGCTAGGAGGAATAAAAAGACTTACACCCTCCTAGATTTACCTTGCTAGTTTAGTTTTCTCTAGGGAGTAAAAAGGCTTACACCCCTAGAGAAGTAACACAAATAGCTCTTACACAAGAGACTCCATTAACCCAATTGATAAAGACATTAATATTCTTGCATTGGAGATATAAAATGAATTTATTGGTATGTGTGAACTTTTGAGGTATTGCAATTGTTCAAATTGGAATTGATTCTATATACTATAAGCTTTCTTGTGCCCTAGGGGCATCTTGATTAGCCTAGTAATTCACTTTACTGTTACAAACTTAATTCTACAACCATTAGGGCTGCAAAAAGACTCTCCTTCTTACATTCTTTTCTCTCTAATCTATTGTGGAAATTTACTTGTGAATCTAGATTATTGTTCTACTAATTACTGGCTATCATTTGGACGATTTACTTGTTGATTTCTATGGTTAGATTTTGCTGTCGTAGAAGTTGTTTTCTCCAACCACTTGGATCTCATAATAACTTGCTGAAAACATCATATAACAACCACTAATAACCACAAAAGTCTTGTTCTAATCATTAGAAGTTTGAGTAGTGATTACTAGCTTTATTTATGATATCTTGTACTAGATTTCAGATGGTTAAATTTGCAGTTATTGATATATTACATTGCTGATATATATATTTCCATACTGCTGCAATTTTGGAAAACAATGATTATTTCTAAATCCCCTTTGGTTTAAGGCTTGTATATCTATCATTTGTCTTGTTCTAGGTAAGTTTAACATTGTTTTGGAGGTGCACAATACTTGACAACCATTCTCCATCTACAAGACTCATTCTCAAAGCCTTAATCCTTCTCCAACATTGACATATAGGGGTGTTCATCTATCATTCTTACACTTTCCATCTGAATCCCCCTAGGGTCATCGGGATTCCCCCCTTGTGATTTCATCATCACTAAAGCAATGAGAGTGTCTATTTGGTGTGACAGTGAGTAGGTAATCCCATAGTTGTCAGACTTCCATGGATTGGGTTGAGATTTTCCCAAGCTACAAATTGTGCGATAAAATTTTGGCGTTTTCAGGGAGGATTTTGAATTCTCTTTCAAACCCTAAACAAAACTTTGGAAAACTTTGATCCCAAATCCTTTACCCATATCTTGCCCGGTGACTCCAATTGAGGGAAGTTTCCTTTTCATTCTCGATGAGCATTCCATAAAGTTCATCATGCGACTCCACTATGACAAAAACCCAAAGGAGGGACTATCCTAGTCCTGCACCTGTACCTAAATGTATTATACTCTCACCTAAACACCCTATTCCTCCACCTTTTCCCACATCTAGTTTTCATCCACCCTCACCTACCTCTCTCTTATCTACACCTGCTGCTGTAAATATGTTCCAAGAACCTTGGCAAGAAAACGTATACAAGCCGTTGAATATCACAAAGATCCCGAGATCACCCCACAAAATCTCAAAATGTTTGAAAGAATGGCTTCCAACCTTCTCTGGTGATGATCCCACCCTAGTTCAAACTCATTTGTATACTTTTACAAGTACTCTTTAATGTTATGACCAATATGAGGATGTGTGGATGAAACTCTTCTCTTTATCTTTCATAGGGAAGGCCAAGGAGCGGTACGATAATTTCTCACTAAGAACAATTTCCAATTGGGATGCCTTCCAAGCTCTCTTCATCATAAGATTCACACAATATGAGGACTCAATATCTCTTTATGACCAACTTTACCATTGTAAGAGGGAGTCAAGGGAGAAAATCATGGATTTCAATGATAGGTTTAATATCCACATAAAAAGTTTTCCTCAGGATTTCAAAACCTCTAAGGATTCCATTCTTTGATGTTATATGCAAACTATAAATGATCCTTATGGATATTTGATAGGGAAAAAGTGACCTTCTACCTTGATGGAATCCCATGAAAGGGCATGTAAAATAGAGGAAAATCTAATTTCCTCTCATCATCACAACGTTAATTTCCCACAGGACACTGTGCAGGCACGTCAGATGTTTTAGCTTGTCCAAAACACACCTCCTATTGAGTTTCTATGTGTTACCAAGACATGTATCGAAGCAGAAGAAAGAAAAGTTGATGCCGATGCTGCTAATCATATACTTGAGTCCACAAAGAGAAAAAGGGTACCACATGACATTAAGAAATCTCTTTCTATCACAAAGGAAAAACTAGACTTGAAAACCTATTGACACACTTGTAATAATGAAAACTCAATGCTATGGAATTAAAATCTATGCTGCATTTGAAGCCCAAATCTACAAAAATAAGCTTATTAGGATGGATACATGAGATGAGAGGCATTGCATGCTTTCACAATTTCATAATACAAAAAGGGTGGTTGTGGCTAAATGTAGGAGATATTTCTAGGTTGGGTATTTCACAAAGTCCTAATTTTTTTTCCCCAAAATTTGTTTCATATCTTGGAATACATGAGTAAATTCGAACACAATGTGAATACAAAAGAGTGCATAAACAATACACAATAAACAAGATTCAATGTCAATTTCTAGTCATCATTCATTGTATAATTTGAGTGTTTTTTTTTCTTCTGAACTACTTTCATCCATTCCTCCTTCGAGTCCTGGTTAGTGTTACTCGATTTTGGTCCTTGTTGCTATGATCTGGATTCTGAAATGAGGATTTTAGTATCTTTAGAATATTTTGATTTTCTTCTTTCTCCTATGCTTACATTGCTTGTTTATCCTCTACGTGATCTACCCAACTCATGTGGCATTGAGGGTTGGGATGAGGAGTATATATGATATCAAATTTAGGGGTCCTCATAAACAAAGGGAATGAGGAGGAAAAATATGCCAAGAAATAGCTTCCTCAATGGATTTTACCACAAGGGTTGGCACCATCTGCTTGGGTTGTGTATCCTTGTTAATCGAAGGGGGTCCCTTTCTAATCAATTGATGTTCTCCTTTTTCATCATCCCACCATGTAGATTTTCGCTAGGATTTTTGTGATCGGGCACACTTAGGGAGCTTGGTACAATTAGTGAAATATGTTTAGTTTCATAGCATGAATTGCATTAGAAGGAGACTTGTTCATAATCCAACTTTTGAGTCCACGTCTACACAAATATGGACATATGTGGTGAGGCATTAGTGTTTTGTCTCCTATCTTTTGAAGTGGAATTTTCCAAGAGCATTGCCAATATTTATAACTGAATCATAACCCCAAAAGTGGAAGCTTGAACCAAACTAGCACCATGGAAAGAGAATTCGAGGATGGAGTCCATGCCTTCATGCACACAACATTTTTTCCCTAGAACCAAGGCCTTGAGACAAGGATCCTATCTTGATCCTTTGCCTGGTCAAAATCCACAATGAAGAAGCCTTTAGCATATGGGTAGGTGAAGCTTTCCTCTTTGATTTTTGGGTTCCATGCACACTAGATCCACTAATTTAGAGGGTGCTAAATCTGCATACAATACCATTGTTTTTTGTATAAAGTGGCTTGATTTTAATTTTCCTTCATAGTGGGAATGAATAGAGTAGGTGGCTCTTTGAACGATATGATGTATTGGGAGATAGGATCCACTAAGGATGTAATTTTTCACAACCTATTTGAATGAAGAGACATCAATACTTGTGAATGAAGTTATACCAACCACTAAAGGAACATTTTCCAGCTGAGAAGAGGCCCCAATGATTGACTGAGCATAGATGAAGGGGAGAGTTGCCACTACCATTGGAGGAGAGGCAGGTTGCAAAGATGTCTTCTTCGATGAAGAACTGTGTGAAGTGGATCAAGAAGAGGGAGGTATTGAGCATGATGAGATGGTTGAGACAACCATTGGACTCCATTATAAATGCTTGTGGTCGGATAGGGCCAAGCCTAGCCACCACACTGTTGTAGTGAGAAAAGTGCCTTTCTATTAAAATTGTTTGTTTTCTACACATGGATATATCACTGGGAGAAGATTATGATAAGGTGTTACATAAATGGGAACATAAAAAAAATGAAGTACACATAGGTTGTTTCCAAACCTTATTTAAAATTTAAGCACAAAGCATGAATCTGATGCTAGAATACGAAGACAGTCAAGGCTCGATAAAACACATACAAAGATTTGAAAAGATAATGATTTTTTTTTTCGATGAAGAAAATGAATAATTACACTTGGCATCATTGTGTCCCAATGGTTGATGACACATTTAATTACAAACCTTGCATTAACATGGGAAAAGATTAATTCACTCTTTCTATGCAGGTTTTGGAATCTCAAAAAGTGAAAAATAATACAAATACTATGGGGTAGTTATGTTAAACCAATTGAGGAGACTAATGTGCACTAAACAAAAGCATATGAATGAGTTTGGGACCTCACAAGAAATTACAATGCATATCCTTGTTATATTAATTGAGGGTTTTGCCTATAAGTGGTACTACCTTTTTGGCTTGATTGATGGCTTTTATTACAAGAGGATTCCATCTCGTAGAACTACACAAAGGCAGAATTTGGCTCTAGAGAGATAAATGAGAAACCAACATATTGTTGACAATACAAGCAATCGATGGTAATTGAAAGAAAATTAATATTGTGTCATGTAAGGTACCTAGAAATAGTTAATTGTTGGGATGACAAACATTGACAAAGGCCATTGCATCATATAAATAATTTGTTGAGGCATTCATTTATAGTGACCATGATTTGAAGGGAATACCCAAGAAATTTAAAGAACTCGAGATTGAACTTCATTGTGATGCATATCCAATAGGTTGTGTTGAAGTTTTTACAACTTCGGGGAGTCATTCTCCACCAGGAAGTACAAGAAGACCCATTTGACCATTAAATAAGCCCCAAGAAGAAATTGAATACCTAGGAAGAGAAGTTGGCCCCACCAATAAAAGACAGAAAATAATAAAGTAAATTTGAATACCTAGAATGAGAAGTTGAACCCATAAGGATAGGCGCCTGGATTAGTATAAATACAAGATGAATCATTTCATTTAGATAGGCACAGTGTGCCTTTTGTAGTGCACACTAGCCATTTGCTTCATGCTAGTTGCATATTCTTGGTTGCAATTCTTGGTCTACTTACTTATGCACTATCTTGGAGAGGCACTAGGATTGGAGGATCCTTCTCTTGGTTATTCTTGGTCATATTATTAAGGTGCTAGCTCTTGGAGGTGCTAGACTTGGGGAGAACTCTTCTTTGTATGGTATTATGATATGATGATGGTGATGTATTGGTAATATATTGGACAAAATTATTCTATAAGAAAGGTTACTAGGTTTTCTCCCAAGGTTGGGTTTCGCAGGATAAACTCTTGTGTTGTGTTCTTGTGTCTACTATGCATGGTTAATATTTTTAGATCTTGTTATTTTCGCTGCATTGTTATAGTTGAGATTTTTAATGTATAGTTATTCTATGATAACTATGGTATGAAAGTGAATCTTATTTTGAAATCATAAGGCAATAGCTATCAATATCTGAGAATCAGAAAAATCAACATGGTATCAGAGCTTTGTTGAAATATTGCCATTGCATAGTTTTCTATTAATCGTCACTGCACTGATATGAACTTGTCAAGCTTGTTTAACACTTATTGAAAAATTGTTGGATCTAAATCCACCTCTGATCAACTCACCTTAATCCAACACATTCACTACACCTCTCAGACTGCAATTTGGTGAAAGTTGAAATTTCACCCTAAAACTAACTACAATAGTTGCAACAACATTTTGTAAAGCTCGTTGAGAAAATTATTGGGCTGAGTTGGGAATAATTTTAGCATAGACCAGCTCACCTTTCCCTAATGCACCTATTGCACTTCTCAGACTGACAATCTGTCAAAGTTAAAATTTTAGGGTTTTCAGGCTTATTGACATTTTCCTGACATTGAACCTTTTGATTTATATTTTTGACTTCTTGTTGAGATGATGTACTATCTTAGATTAGAATAAAAGCTAGACGGTGCTACAATTTTCAGAGGTATGCACTTGTATATAAGTTATATCAYGAGGGTGTTTGCAGGAAATGTACACTTGGAAAAATGAAATTTGTCCAAGCAGTCACAGTAGATCCAAATGGATATTAGATATAGTGCACTCAGAGGAAGCCCAAGAGTTGGAGGCAACAATGGTGATGTCTCCTACAGTATATGAGAACTCRAAATAAAATGGAAGAACAAAAACAAGACACCAAGTTTGCATATCGGGTTTGATATTTTATATTGCTACATCTTAAGTAATTGCTGTAACTGGGACAACCGTGTTTAGAGTTATATTACTGCTGAGTACTTTTTCTATCAAATGGTACAATGATAATTACGTAAATTCTCATTGTTTAGTACTAATGATGCACTTATTTACAAGACGATATTGATCTCTTCTAGGAGACGTTCTTGGTTGTTGTCTTTGTCCCAAGCAGGTTACCCTATAAATTCCATGGAGGTTACCATGGAGATGTTCTTGTTTTGTTCCGAGAAGGTTACCACGAAGAAATGAATGGTAAAAACACTGGAGAAGTGTTGTTCTTGTTTCTTATTCTTGTTCTTGTTCCAGGCATGTCACACGTGATAGAGAGGGAGCTATAGTGACGACTGTCCCTATTCCTATTTTTGTTTTTGTTTCTATTTCCTTATCATAAGAATGTTGTTATTGTCTGCTATTTTCCTTGTTATTTCTCTTGTTTCAAGCAGGTCATGGGTGACATCTCTGAGAGGGAGATATAGTGATGGTTGTAGGAGGAAACAAATTAGATGGTCTCTAGTTTGAGACATGGATCAAACTATCTAGACACAGAGTTGTGTACATGCCAATATACATCCATGTACCAAAGTAGAAGAGGACGAAGTTAGAACCTTTTGGAAAGAAGGATACTTTTGTGAGATATAAAGTGTTCCAAATGGATATTGATAGTGAGGAGAAGAAGGCTCCGTAGGATGATTGTATAATCCAGTTGTTCATCCTCTATACCATCAAGATGAGCCAGTAGAGACAATAGTGCAAATGGATCTACCTGGAGATGTTGTAGTGACTAGGAAGAGACCAACACGGCTTCGTGATACTTTGCAGGATGCATAGAGGCATGCATATCCCTATGGTACCTTATGGGAGAGAAAATCAACCTCGTATATTCTTAAGTTATATGTCATTTATGGGCCACTCATGAGGAGGAGCAGGTAGCTCCACTAGTGGTGAGGCAGGTGGCCCCACCAAGTAACAACTTAGAGGGAGCCAAAGTTCATAGGGAGTCATTCCTCATGATCTAGTAGGGAGGAGTAGCCTCCCAAGACAATTCATAAGAGATGAAATTTCAGAGGAGGTCAATAGGTACAGAGGGAGAAAATGGATCTAGAGATTGTACAGACTCAGAGGGAGTCAAGTTGAAGAGGGAGCTTGTAGACTCAGAGTGAGCCTATTCTTAGAGAGATCTAGTTGGCTTAGAGGGAGAGCTGATCATTTATAAGGAGTTCCCCCTAATATTAATATGTGGGAGAGACATATTCCAATACTAACAGACAAGTGTCATGAGTTGAGGAGGCTTCTAGGAGATGTGAGATATCCTGGGAGGATACACTTGCTTCAGTAGATCTTGCTACAATGACATATCAGGTATCCATTCAGGAGGGCCGGGGTTGGATTTTGTCTTAGTGACATAGGGAGTATCCAGTGAGGTAGATTGGACAACAGAGCCTACTTCAGTTACAAAGGGAGTTGGCCTAAGAGTTCGAGGTGGAGGATCTTGGTCGGATGTACTATTTCTGGGGATTAGAGGTTTGGAAAATATCAGATGAGATCTTCCTCATTTAGAGGATACTGATGAGATTTGATATGATGGACTACAAGTCCATGGTTACACCCATGGAGACAAATCTGAAGAAGTAGAGTGATTCTACTTCAGATTCATATTTGGTGGATCCCACAATGTACATGTAGTTTATTGGATCCTCGATGTACCAGGTTAACACCAGGCCGAATATTTTCTTTGAAGTGAGAACCTAGAGCCAATTTATGGTAGAGTCGAGACACTACCATTGAGTTTCAACAAAGCATGTGTTGAGGTACCTACATGGTGCAATTGGATATGGATAAGATATGTCTTAGGTGGTGAAGTAAGGCTGCAAAGATATACAGATTTCGATTGGGCAGGGAGTGGACTAGAAAAATTCAGCACCTTGGGATCAATTATGATTTCAGGAAAGCAGGTTTCTATGGCACCCAGTACAACAAAGATGAAGTATATCGCAACAAGATTTGCAAGTCATAAAACAGTGTGGCTTAAGAAGCTTCTAGTAGGACTTCATCCGAGACATGATATAGAAGGGAGAAGTGAATCTCCAGTATCCAGAGATGAATTTGGCATGATGCAAAATATCTCCCTCACTGAGAGGGAGTGTTGATGTTTTGAGCAACATTGGGTAGACATTCTCCTCAAATGGCCATGTGACTTGGCTAAGGAGAATGGCCTAGGCATAGTATTTATCCTTTCTCATGTGACTTGAAAAGGACCAACAAAGACTCGAGGTGCTGATGCTTCTCCAGATGGAAGTACCAGGTTGAAATTTTCCTCCAATGGCCATGCTAACTTGGCTAAGGAAAATGGTAGACATTCTCCTCCGATTTCCATGCTGACTTGGCTAAGGAGAATGGTACATTCTTCTTCAATGGCCATGCTAACTTGGCTAAGAATAATGGCCCAGACGTAGTATTTATACTTGATCATGTGACTTGATCAAGGATCGATGAAGAATCAAGGTACATATGCATAAGAAAGATTCTCTTTTGATGGCCATGCTGACTTGTCCAAGGAGAATGGTCTAGAGCATTGATGTTATCTATGTATTAGCATTGAGAAGACACTCTCTTGCAATGGCCATGTTGGCTTGGATAAGGAGAGTGGTCCAGGGTGTTGATGTTCTCTGTGTATTAGCATTGGGCATTCTCCTTTGATGGCCATGCTGCCTTGGATAAGAAGAATGACCCAGATGTGGTCTCTATCCTTGATCACGTGACTTGACAAGGAACATTGGATACCTGAGGTGTTATGTGGGAGAAGAATACATCAAATTGGTGCTATGTGGGAGAAGTACACATCAACTGGGTGCATTCCAGAGAAGACTAGATCAACCAGGCTCAAGGACAACCTTTCTATGATAGAAGAAATACAAGTATGGAAAATTCCTCCCTTGTTGAGAGGGAGTGTTGAAGTTTTGAAACTTCGGGAAATCTTCTCCAGAATGAAGTACAAGAAGATCAATATGAGAATTAAGTAATTCCCAATAAGAAATTGAAGACCCATGGAGATCAGAAGTCGGCCCCACCAGTAAAAGACAAAAAATAATAAAGTAAATTTGAAGACCCATAATGAGAAGTCAGAAACACAAAGACAAGCACCTTAATTAGTATAAATAAAGGATGGATCGTTTCATTTATATAGACACAGTTCTCCTTCTACAATGCGCAGTATCCAGTTGCTTCATGCCATTTGCATCTTCCCAGTTGTAGTTCTTGGTCTACTTACTTATGCGCTATCTTGGAGAGGCGCTAGGCTTGGAGGATCCTTCTCTTGGTTATTCTTGGTCATATTATTGAGGCACTAGCTCTTGGAGGTGATAGATTTGGAGAGGACTCTTCTCTGCATGGTATTATGATATGGTGATGGTGATGTATTGGTAATATCTTGGACATAATTATTCTATAAGAAAGGTTGCTGGGTTTTCTCCCAAGGTTGGGTTTCCCAGGATAAAATCTTGTGTTCTTGTGTCTACTGTGCATGGTTAGTATTTCTAGATCTTATTATTTTCACAACATTGTTATAGTTGAGATTTTTAGTGTATAGTTATTCTATGATAACTATGGTATGAAAGTGAACCTTATTTTGAAATCATAAGGAAATAACTATCAAGATCTCAGAATCAAAAAAATAACCAGGTTGAACCCAAAGTAAAAATCAAAAGTATGAGAAACGTTAGAGATGTTGTTTATGCAAGAGTGATTTATCCAATCAAAGAGAGTGAATGAGGGTCACCCACAGTTGTGTAGCAATTTTGGATCTAGGGAAATTCATGCAAATATTGAAATTTCTCCTCTCAATAAAGGTTCCTTATATTTAATATCTAAGGGTTTTAAGCCTTAGCGCCGATCCGAGATATATAATTACAACAAAAAACAAAAAATACTTCACTTCAATTTAATCCAAATCACTAGGCAACACAATATAAAGGTCACCAAACTAGTGTACTTCAATTGCAACAAGTTACAACTCTTGGGACACACTTTTCCATGCATGTAACGAATTTGAAATAACTTTATTACAATACTATTTACAATAGTAAATTTGTGCCCCTCATCACAATTTCAATTCTATTATGTCAAATCAACATGAATAACAAGTGAGTAAATTAACGACTTAAGAAGATAATACAAGTGGAAAATCAATATTGCAAGTACACAATGATTGGATTGATGAACCAATTCATTTAGATATAAGAAATGAAGTACATGTACATAGTCATAACTTATCACACGTTGATACAATATCAACATTTCCAAACCCTAGCTAGCAAAACCATGAAAAACCTAGCCTCCAAATACTAACTAGGAATGACTCCTAACCAACGTTGATTTCTCCACCAAGAATTCTCAACAAGCTAACATCACCTCGACAAGTCCTCCATGGATCATGCACAAAGTCTTCTTTTATCCTCCTAAACAAGAATAGCAAGTAGCTCTACGGTTTCTAAAACCCCGGTCTTCCATTACAATAGCTACAAGATTCAATGCTATATTTATCTCTCTAAGGTTTCCCTTGAAATTCTCCCAGAACCCTCGTGCGCCAAGATAGAGAGATAATACAAGAAGAACACAAGAGAGAGAAATTAGTGTTCCACTACTCACATATCTAATACAAGTGTGTGATCAATGAATCCACAAGATGAAATATCATTATCACTAACTTGATGTTGTTCTCTAGGATTTACATGCATATCTCAAACCTGAGCATCTCCCAAGACCAATCTCTCCAAGAACAATGAAGAGGTCTCTTCCTCATCTTGTCTTCTCCTAGGGTTTCCTCACGAACTATAGTGTGTATCTCCTCGGATGTTCTCATGAACCCTAACATCTTTCTCCTTAGAATACTTCTCCAAGACAATACAAAGAATGAGTACAATGATGATGATGTTGAATGACTCTCTCCTTCTATATTTATATGAGATGCAAGGGAGGCCAATAATATAATAGTGGTATTAATCCACCACAAGCAACCTATCCACAAGAATATAAGTTCACATGTGAATAAATCGATGTACAAGTGACACATGTAAATATCCAAGGTGAAGGAGTCCAATAAGAAAATATCCAAGACATGAATTCTCATCAAGAAGGTACAACACTCCACCTCCACAAGCGTCCAAAGCTTTAACATTCCTATGACATGTTCTTATCCATGTACACCCCACTTACATGATCACTCCCTCAAAGCAAGCATCCTCAATCCAAACACAAGAATCCATGGAAACAAAAAAGTGTTCCTAATCCATTTAGCGCTCAAGTCCTTCCTCGACCACAATGCCCAATTCTCCTCTTCCAAATCAAATCATCCTCCCAAGCAACCTGATAGGCCATGTATGGCTATAAAATGTAACTTCATACTTGATTATCTTCATTAACATAGAACCTCGATAAATATACATTCAATGACAGTTGGTCTCCACCTTCCATGTGACTCTTCCTATCACTTACGACTCTTTAGATTTCTATCATTTACAATTTACCATGATCTGAGGATTAGGTATTCAAAATTACCCCTATTAATATGAAGGGGTGTTTGTGAGTCCAAGCATCATTTTGAACTTTTCAAAATTTTTTCTTCCAAGATCTTTGGTGAAGATGTTTGCAATTTTCTCATTTGTGGAACTATGTCTCATGTGAATAGTCTTGGTCTCTACATGATATTGAATTAGGTGATACTTTGTGTTTATGTTCTTATTTTTATCATGGAATCTATGATTCTTTTCCAAGTTTATTGTAGAAGTATTGTAAACTATAAGAGGAGTAGAATTCACCTATTTATTCTACAAATCTTCAAGCATTTTCTTGAGCCACACAATCTCCTTTTTTGTTTCTGTAGATGCTACATATTTTGCCTCTATTGTGGAATTTGCTGGAACTAACTATTTGCATGATCTCCAAGTGACAACTACTGATCCAAGACTCATGGGATAGTTTGAAGTTGACACTCCATTTTTTCTATCCCCAATAAATTTTGAATGATAATATCCAATCAGGTTGAAGTCATTCACCTTAGAGTACTTGAGTCCAAAATCTTGTGTTCCCTTCAAGTATTTTAGAACTCTTTTTGTAGCAGACCAATGTCCTTCACAAGGTTTTTGCATGGACCTAGAAAGAACCCCAACAACAAATGAAATATTTGGTTTGGGGGTGGTAAGGTAGATAAGACTTCCCACAAACTATCTCTACTTGTTTGCATCCTTAAATTCATTTCCTTCTTTTGATGTGAGCTTCAAATCCTGTTCATTAGAGTAGAGACAGGTTCACAGTCAACCATGCCAAACTTGTTCAACAATTCTCCAATGTACTTCTTCTGGGACATGAATATGTACTTTGGATTTTGAATCACTTGAATTCCCAAATAGTAGTGAAGATGTCCCAAATATGTCATCTCAAATCCTTTATTCATCTCTTTCTTTATGAGTGCAATATAAATTTCATTGTCTCTCGTTGTCAACATATCATCTACATACACCACAAGATATACGATAGTTTTTCCAACTTTCTTGACAAACAAAGTTGCATTGTCAAGATTGAAGTGCTTGGAATTCAATTTCAGAAGATGCTCAGTTAGCTTTTCATACCAAGCTCGCGGTGGTTATTTCAGGCCATATAAGGATTTTACGAGCTTGCATACTTTTTGTTCTTGTCCCTTCACAACAAAACCTTCTGGCTGAGACGTGAAGACATTCTGTTTCAAGTATCCATTTAAAAAAATTGTTTTCACATACATTTGATGGATTTTCCATCTATTTTGTGCTACCAAGGAAAATAGAGTATGGATGGTAGCCCATTTTTCTATGGGGGAAAATGTCTCTTCATAATCAATATCTTCTTTCTGTGAAAATCCTTTTTCCATGAGATTTTCTTTGTGCTTTTCAAGTGAGCCATTTGATTTGTACTTGTTCTTGAATACCCACTTGTAGCCAATTGAATTAGTTTGGTTCCAAATGGAAGATCGAACAACTTCCATGTCCCATTTTTGATGAGACCATCATATTCCTTTTGCATGGTTTCTTTCCATTCGTCATGAGAAGTGAATTATTCAAAGGAAGTTGGTTGAAAGTTAGTAGATAAATCCAAATCACAATCATATGAAACATCCATATCATCTACATCATGTGAAATTGAATTATCTACATCACCTCCATATTGTCTTGAGGAACTTCTGGTTTCTATCTTTTCGACTTCATCAATATGAACACTTTCAAGTGTTTTTATGAGCCATTTTGGTGGATCTATTTGAGATGGTCTAGGTTTCTTATTTGATTGAGATGGTGCTGAATTATCATAAAGACTCAGCCTTTCAATCCTCTCAATCACATCATCAAAAAAACTTCATATTTTGATGAAGTGGCTGCAACTTCTCCATGAAGGGGAGATGGTGATTCAAAAGGAGATTCCAGATACTGATCCAAGATAGGGACCCCCCATGCAACATTCTGAATCTCACCATCAAATTCATGATATTTCTTTACACGAGTGAATTTGTCCAGATGATCAAGTTTCCTATCAACAATTTTGTCATTATTGGAGAATTAAAAAAAATTACATCTTTGGAAATAATGAATTTATTGTTCACCTCATCATAAATATGATATGCCTTGATGCTATTTGAGTATTCCAATAATATGTTCTTCTGACTCCTTGCATCAATATTGTTTCTTTTCTCCTTAGGGAATAAGACATAGCTGGTGGAACCAAAGACCTTGAGATGTCTCACTGAAGGAATGCATCCATACCACATTTCATAAGGAGTCTTATTTTCAAGAGCATGATATGGACAATTATTTTTCACATAAATTGCACATAGAACTACATCATCTGAAAACATCAATTTTACATTTTTGAAAAACATCATGGAATAAACCATATTTAGGAGAGTCTCGCTCATTCTTTCAGCTACACCATTATGTTGAGGAATATATGGAACCGTGGTTTGATGTTTGATCCCATGTTGGCGTATATAGTTTTCAAATTAATTAGATGTGTATTCTCTTCTATTATCAATGTGAAGAGAGCCAATACAATATTGAGATTCATTTTGAATCCATACATGAATTTTTTTTGTTTGTTTGTTAATTTGTGCGAGACCTGTTGGCTACGCGATTAACCTGTGGCTTGAGAAACCAGGACTCAGGGGCATCTAAGCCGTCAAAATCACCAGGGGATCGCACCCGGCCTAAGCCACACCAACCCTTAACATGGTTGGATTTTTTGTCCCCGCAGGTTTCAAACCGGTGACTTTAACATCACGGAGTGGCTTAACAACACACTTCGTCACCGACTGTCCTACACCTCGGGGACCCATACATGAAATTTTTAAAAGTTTCAAAAGATTGTGATTTATCTTCCAACAAGTACACCCAACACATCCTCGCCTAATCATCAATAAAAGACATGATATATTTATTGCCATTTGCAAAAGGAACATGCATGGGGCCACACAAATTAGAATGTATGAGTCCAAATTTTATACATGGTTTGGAACTAGAATCATGAAATGGTTGTTTTCTATGATTTCCAAGGATACAAGCATCACATTGCTTCAAATTCCTAGGAATAGTAGGAAAACCAGAAACACCATTATTTTTCAACAAAGGAAATTTGTCATAATTAATGTCACCAAATATAGCATGCCACAAGAGATTGGATGAAATTGTATCTTCATCATGATGAGAGATATATGAAAATATTTTTGCATAAGTAGATGTCCCTTTCAACTTCAACACCTTCCATCTTCCACTCCGGTCATGACGATCATGTTTCCATAATCCTTTCTTATTTCAACTTTGCCACCAAAGATATGAATAGAGTGGCCTTGTTTTCAGATATGCACAAGAGACAATAAGTTCCTTCACAACTCAGGAAGATAGAGCACATCACACAAAAGAAAATATAGGAATCCAGACACTTTAAACTTGATGGTGCCAATTCATGAAGGTTTGATACTTGATTTATATGCAAACTAAACTATTCCATCTATGTTGTCACTGGCATATTTGAAGAAGTATCTTTAGAAGGTAATGTGGAAGGTTTCACCCGTGTCAAGAAGATATGCATCTCTCCAAGAAGCAAATGAAGTGTTAAACAAATATTCAATTACTCCTATATTGCAATGGGAAACAATATAATGAGCAGATTCAAGTGCTTAACCTTTCATCGGATCTGATTTTTTACCTTTGTCTTATTTTTGATCTTGTCTATATTTGATCTTCTCCCATGGGATTCTCTAGTCCTTTTCTTTATGTTATCCATTCCTTCCACAACTGTTACAATGAAGATCATATCTCTTGATTGGTTGTGTCTACACCCCTTCCTTTAAAATTATTTCTTCCACATCCTCTTTTGTTGGCTTTTCCTCTAGAAGAATCACGTGGATTATTCTTCCCTTCCTTAGAAATGAACACAATCTCAATGGTGGACTGCATCGAATTCTTTCCAAAGGCTTTCTCACATTCTAAAAATTTCTCCACCAAAGTGTAAAATGTAATGGATTTCATTTGACCACTATATTGTAGATATTAAAGGTAATGAGAATATGTAGGGTAGAGGGATTTAAAGAATAATGTGAGAGGGAGGTCTATTTTCACTTCAATGGCATCAATTTCATGCATTATTCTTTGATTTCAGAAGCTAAATCCATAGGATCATCATTCTTCTACGCTAGGTTGAAGATATTCACCAACAATTGTATGAGTTCTAGTTCTGAGTGAGTATCATACAAGTCCTTCAATTTATTCAAAGCATTACATGAGTCATTAATGGAAATAGTATGGCATCTCACCTCTTCACTTACTATCGCAATAATTAAAACATTTTCTTTCTGGTCTTTGTTCTTCCATATGGCACACTCCTTGTTTGATGTAGGAATGGTTGGTCTACTACTCTTCGACCACCATTATGATTTAGCCTCTTATTTATTATCAATTTCTGCTTCAAACATTACATTCCACAAGTTGTTGAAGATCATAATGTCTTTGATATTTTTGTACCATTCTCGATAATTTTCTTTACTGGTTAACACCATGCCATTGATTGGGATGAGAGAATGCATCTTCCAATCTTTAGTTTTCCATAGGTAATTCTACCACCTCAATAAGAACCTATTGAACCTTAGTGGACATAGAGGAAGAATAATGAGTCTTTGTGGTATTATGAGACAATAAGAAGCAGAGCATATAACAACCATCTTCATTCCTTGTTCACACAACCCAATAGTTACTAAAATAACCGAACAACACCATAGAACTAAAATTAGAGACGATGAAGAACATTTGACCTCTAGTGTCATTGTTTGATTAGTTAGTACATTGATTTCATTCACACATCAGGACTATATTTATGATTGTTGGGAATTCAAGAATTTATAAGAAAATGTTGAAATTCATGAACTATACGATGGAGGATATTGGAATGATATAATGAAAAAATAAATAGTAAATACGATAGGATAACTACATTGGGGATTTCAGCCACGTATAATTCCATCCTTGGTATTTATTGTGAGGTAGTATCCCATGCTTGTGACCACTTGCTCCTTGGATTTTATTACCTTGGAAAACAAAATACCCACATTCTCTTGCTTGTTGTGTTCATCGATATCAAAGAGTCCAATGTCTTGAATGTCTTTCTTGTGCTCAACATCTGGTATGTCACAGATTCCCCCAACGCGAGTCGAATTCATCAATTATATGTCTTATCCTAGCTCCAAAATTTGGAGGGAACCCTTATGTAAAATCCTATGTGATGGAAATTAGGAGGGAAACAAGTTTGTTCCACTCCATATTCATGTTTGTGTGTGTGGAAATAGGTAGTTGATCATATTATATCAGAGTGATGTATGGCAAGGGAGAAGATCGATTCTAGCAATGGCTCCAAAGAGAGGGGTTAAGGTTCCAAATGTTGAGAAGTTGGAGATGGATAGGAAATGCACACAAAGAGAACATTGCACGGGTGAAGAGAGGTGGGAATTAGTCAAGGAGAGCACAAGAGTTGTTGGCACCTAAGGTTTGAATATCATGCGTGTGCCACAAGTTATTAATGATCATGTGCTAAAACATACACATGAAGTGACGCCAAGTTTCAGAGTTTGTGCCAACCAAGGATTAAAAATGTACACCAACCCATTTTGTATTGTGCATGCCAACCCAATTTTGCATTGCGCACGGCAACCATTTTGTACTGCACATGGGAACTTAAAGAAACCGCATGCAGGTTAGATCCAAGAAGATATTTAGAAATGATTGTAACTGATTGTCTAAGAATTTGAATGATCATGGTTGAGGTTATGGATGAGCTGGAAAGTAGTTATAATTTCCACACTTGGTGAAAGTTATGGGGGGATGCATGTGGATATGTAAAGGGTTGAGATTTTGAGTAAAGAGAAAGTTTATTTGTATGTGAGAGAGACGAACTATAGCTCGAGGAAGCTTAGGTGTTAATTAATTTTTAGTCTGGTTTTTGCATGAGAGAGAAAGCAAATTGAGGTCTGATTGCATGGCTCCCCTCTATTGTTGAATCTGAATGTGTTTTGAGGAGGCTACAACTATATAGTATTAAACTATATTTCATGAATGGAATGAATGAGTACAACCTCGACACATTCATCTATGCATTTACTGATTTCTGACTTGAATGCATGTCTATGTTTTATTATTTCTAAGCATGATGAATGAATGAATGAATGGTTAATCTCTAGAGGTTTCCTATATGCATTGTCCCTTCACACCTTGCATAAGACTAATGGTATCTGGATTCTCATGGTGTCTCGGGTGAGACCTTTTTCTCTCAACTAAATATTGAATATACTGAGGCCTATGGGGTTTTGTTGGTAAAATATTAAAAAACCCTAGGTATTTGACCTCCCAATGAGTAGAAACGACCAATAAATGGTTTTGTTTCTTGGACCTAAAGGTTTTGTATTGCATGGTGAAGGGAAATAATGAGGTGGAAGCCTTCTTGAGAGGAGATACAAGACTGAATATGTGCAAAGGAAGAAGAGTTTGTGAGACAAGAGACTAGGAATATATAGATCAACCTTGAGTGGTGGAAACAAAGGTACATCTATACCATTTGTATCAAAATTTATTTGCTGAGTTTCCTTGTTTATTATATGAGTGGATAAAGAGGCAGGCATCAATTAACACTGCCTTGGGAGCCCAAGAATCACTGGTGTGGGAATATAATACAATCAATAGGATGAAATATGTGGATAATAAGTGGGCTAGAGTGGTCAAATTATGGCTCAACTGGGTTAAGGAAGGATATATAATTGAGTTTTCTATTGAGTGCAATGAATCCTTCAATGCTACTAAAAGGAAGTTTGCTACTGAGCCTAGGAGAGTACTTCTAGAAGAGATTCATTTGTGGATCAAGATCTTGTTTATAGTGAAGGGGATAATGTGCATGGATCCTGATAGGATGGTCGATTAAACCCCTCGTGTGAAGGGGGAGGTGGAAAGAAAAGGGAAAAAGAGAGAGAGATTGGACTCGATGGAAGGGATCCAAAAGACGATGAAATGAGATGAGGAAGGGATGGACCTAGAAGAGAAGAAGAGAAAAAGAGCTGAGAGATATGCAAGAAGAGATAAGTTAAGGAGGAAATACAGACATAGGAGTGGAGAAAATATAGCAAGGGGTGAATGATGAGGGGTCATACTCGAGATGAAGATAAAGGAGACCGCACCGGGAGGGTGTGTGGGAGACACTTCTATGCTAGAGAGAAGCTTTGAAGGAGAGAGACCATCAAAGAGACGTGATGTTAGGAGTAGGGTATCGAGTCAAGATATCGAGAATGGTGGGAGTAGATTAAAAAAAGATGAAGTCATATCCCCTTTGCTGATAAGAGATGTAGTCACATCAGAGAAAGATGAGGCGCAAAGTAGCAGTGACAACATAGTAGAAGATGGCGATGGACCCCTTCGAGAATGGGAAGAGGCCTTAACAATTGAGAGTGGGATTGAATGAATATAGGTAGGAAGCTCTTTGGGATCCCTCACCGAAGATAATGAGAGAATATGGAGGAAACCCCTCTTTGAACCACCCCCCTTGTGCATTTGTTATCAAGAAGAAAGAAACGAAGAAGGTGCAGAGATAAGAGTAGAAGAATAAATAGTAAAATATATGTGTGAAGAATAAGTAGAAGTCGGAAATACTTCATAAAGAGGAACATCGGTATCAACATAATAAAGTAGTAGTCAATGGAGAAGACAAGATGTTAGAATGAGTATGCAGAACCAAGACTCAATGAGGTTTTTCACATTTTATGAAACAGGAAGAGACAATGCAAAAAAACATTGGTTTACATGTGAATCTGCATGGTCTGTGAAGAGAGTCACGAATTAGTCATCTAATATTGCACAGCTGGAGACCACCTTCAGAGACATAACTTTGATGTGGTACATGAATTGCAAGTATACTGCGCTAGTGGGACAAGCTAGGTCCCTCACAAAGATAAAGAGAGATTTACTTAGGGATTTTCAGAAGCCTAATTCAGATAGACAATGCATCAATGCGATCAAAGAGATCAAACAACAAGTTGGAGAAACCGTATGGGACTATGACCAACTATTAAAAAAATTGTTGGACAGATTGACATTTAGAATCCAAGATGTCTAGTATAAAGAATGTTTTATTACAAGATTCCTACCCCACATTCGCATCCCGCTCACCAAACAAAAGTTGACGACTCAAGTGGAGGTGGAGAATGCGATGTGATTAGAAGCTATGCTAAGAGGTGGTGAGACATCAGTAGGGTTGACACAGGTATAATATTAGCTCACAAACATCACCATGCAATTACAATATATGGATAAGGCTATGGTGGTGCACAAGAATGTGTGGTGTACTATGTGTCACATAGAAGGTCACCATAGGAACGAGTGTCCTACGTTGGGGAGCTACATGGTGACGGGTGTGCTGAATCCATTTCCAACCGAACCTCAGACCAAGTGGTGTGAGATTTACAGATAATGGGATATATACCTCCCCATTTCCCAACACTACAGAAGTATCAAAATACCACGCACACCCCATTCTATGAATTTTGCAAGTTAGTGGGGTATGATGTGAATAGCTATCAGTTAAAATAGCTAATGTAGAAATACACTGTAGATGCCTTCCAGGTCCAAGAGGAATGAAAGGTGGTGACTGTGGAGGTGTTGATAGAGGAGGATATCAAGGAGGTCCAAGAGGAGGATATGGATGAGGAAGAGGATATGGCAATGGTGGAGGAATACCACCTACCTACTTTAACTATGGAAAAGTGGGCAATGTGTCGCGATTCTATACCAAAAAACATGCACTTTGTGGGTACTGCCACAATACATAGCATGTCATAGAAGACTTCCCAAACCTAGTTGGAAAAAAAGGAAGAGAAGAAGGGGCACTTCAATATGGTCATGACAGAGTTGTGCAAGGGATAAAAAAAAGAAGAAGGTGATGTATAGGTAGTGAACCAAGGAGGCATACGGACAAGCATGGACCTAGAAAAAGGGGAAAGTTTGGGCAAAAACATGGAAGGAAAAATCAGAAAAGTAGCACAAGAACCTCCTAATTTTGACATCATGCAATAAAATAATTTTGTGCGCGAAACCCAAAGGGACCTGGAGGAGGAAAGAGCGTGTGAAGACTTACAATGCACAACACAAAGATCACCCGAGGAAGACTGTATGCGCGAAGAGTTACAAAATGTAAGACAAATATCACTGGAGGAAGCCTGCGTGTGCGAAGAGTTACAACATGCAACACAAAAATAATTGGAGGAAGACAATGCATGCGAGGAAGCAAGACACACAATGCATAGGGTACTGGAAGAATCTCAGGTGTGCGAAGAGTTACAATGCACGATGCAGAGAGCAATGGAAGAAGATCACATACACGAGGAAGTGCAACATGTTCATATTGAGAGGGGGGTGAATCAATATCAAGTACAATTTAACACTTTTTAAACTTTAACTTTTCAATCAACAAATGCATCCAATATAAAATAAAGAGTAGAAGAAGAAATACACAATGCACAACAAATTTACATGGAAATCCACATAATGTTTTTCTTATATAATAAGATTACATTCATAGGAAGCTACAACTTCCAATATTCTCCAGCTCCAACTATAAGGAGGCTTCAACCCCCTAGTTTACAGGCTCCAACCTGAAGAAGGCTCCAACCCCCTTTCCTTCCACCCTCAAATATTTATATACAATAATAAATCTATCATTGTCACTATCACTGTTACTATCTATGTCACTATCATTGATACATCATTATCATAAAACTGGGTCCACATAGAAATCCTAGTTCCACATGGGCCCACACATAAACCCAAACAACCACATAGAACCTTGTGAAAATAATCAACCTTCCATATTGTAATGAACCCATAGCAATGATCAAAATATCACCATAAAACTAAAAAATATCCTTCCTTCGTAAGAGATCCTTATCCTCCTAGTTCCTTCAATACCAAACTTGTTCTAAGATATCACAATATTAGATACACTAAAAATTCAAAAATCCATCCTGTATTTATAGTAGTTCTGTCCCTATTTTTAGTTTCTGGGCCGACCTGGATGAATTGTCCTCAATTTTCTAGATGGGATGTCGGACGGAAAAATTCATATCTTCTCATTCCTAGCTAGTTAGAGGGACTTCCATATATTGTTGGAAGGGTTTCAGAATAATATTTCCAACCATGTAACTTGTGCTTCCATTTGAGTTAGTTATGAAGGGTAAAAATTACCTCAAAGATAAGGTATCCAAATTAACCACAAATAATACTTTCAACAATTTCCATCTTGTAATATTGATATTGACATATGTAGGTTTATTCAATTGACTCTAAAGGCTTCTTGACCACACCTTCGAGGATTATTTTGGGGTTCTTCAAAGAGTCTTCCCGTGAGTGCCATGCTTAAATTTATTCCATAAGGGGACCACTTTGGAGACTCCTTAGAGTAATCCCATAGGATTCTTCATGATGATCACCAACGACTGACTTTGACATCAATGAAAACACCATTCAACAATATCCCTTTTTTTCATTGATGGAAACACTCATACTCCCCCTGTCATCATTCTCCTGATATTTCTCTCCCCCTTTGATATCAATGGAAAAGGGTAACTCTTCTCTTTGGGGATGCTCCTCCTGAACTCATGGTGCTCAATAATATTTCACCATCTTTTTATGTCTTCTTATTCTTTCCTTCCTTCTTATAGTCTTTGGATCTCTTTTGTGTGACTTCAATCCTTTCTCTCTTATTTTTATAGGATGTATATGTTATTTGGTCTTCTTGTTGCTGTTGCAACCAATCTTCCTCAGTCTTCTTCTTTGATTTCACATATTCAGGAATCAAACTTAAGATTGTATCCTTGATCACATATTTTACTAACACTAAGGATATTATGCTTCAAATATTCAACCAATAAGACATTTGTTGCTTTTACCTTTTCACTTCCAAGGCTCACTACACCTTTTCCAAGTATTTTGACATAAGAGTCATTTCCAAATACGACACTGCCACTTTTTCCTTTCTTTAAGCTGATGATTTTGTTTTGGTCCCCAATCATGTGTGTTGAGCACCCACTTTCTATGTACCATTATTATTCTTTATCTTCAACAAGTAGTGCTAATCAACAATCTTCCTTTGTGGATTCTCTTTCCTTTCCCATATTGTAGTTGGTTTTATGATAATATCATATTTTTTATTATATATGCAATCTCATTCTTTGTGACCAAGATTATTAAATTTGTGGCATACAATGTTCTGATCCATCTTTGGATCAAATGGATTGTATTTTCTATTGAAAAATCCATGAGCATTTCCAGATATACTATTTAAATGATTGTCCTTTGGATATCCATAATCATTTTTGTTTCTCATATAGTTGTTTCTTGCATTGATTTTACAGTGAATTGCTTTGTGTCCAAAGTTTACGAAATCATAACAATGACCAAGAAAAATATTCTCATACCTGGTAGAAAAGGACCTTCTTGGTATCTCACCCCTTCTGAATTATGATCTTCTGTTCCGAATGGAGGTGTCATGTTCCTGTTGTTGTTTAACTCCCTTTTGTTTGCTGATTCCACTTCTTAAAGAATTTGCATAGTTTCTAGAATTTCCTTCATCTTCCCTGTCTGTTTTATATGTGTCTACTATCTTAAAACTGTTGTCCTATCCAATTCCTGTCTTATATGTAGGTGATCTCTGGTTGCTAAGAATTTCATCTAACTTTTCAATACTTTTTTCAAATTTCTTGTAGTAATTCAACTTTTTCGTTGTCAACATCAACTCTTTTCTTGTGTGATCTAATTCTACTTTTAATTTCTCATAATCTTCAATATTTTTATCTAATTTCTCCTTCAAGCAATCAATTGTATTTTCAAGCTCATGATTCTCTTCTTCATAATTATTCAATTCATTTTTTTAACTCTCTATTTTTGTTTTTGAGCTTGCTATTTTCTTCTTCAACATGATTCATTTTTTCAAGATTTTCTTCATCTTCATGTTCACTTTCGGTGATGTATTTTCTTCCCCAGAAAGATTCTATGTTTTTTTCTTTGATCTCTGCATCAGACTCTTCTTCAGAATTGATTTCATCTATTTCATAATTTTTATAGTCATCGTTCTGAGTTTCTTGAGTTATGAACATAACTTCCTTTACTTCCATTTCTTCTCCATCGATTTCATCTGAATAAGTGCTGTCCTCCTTGGAGTAAAGACTCTTTTTCTTGTGGAATATTTTATTTTCTTCAATTTTTTTTTTCTTAGCATAGTGTCTTACTCTACCACAATTGAAGCATTTAAAATATAACTTACCTTTGTATTTTTTGGTTCCCCTTTTGAACCTTATTACAAAATGTGCTTCTTCTTCATTTGATTCATCTCCTGGTCTTTCTTTTACCTTGTATTCTTTGTTTCTTTTTTTCTTCGTGACTTTAAAATATGCTTCCCTGTTTGGTTGTTCATTTTCTATATCTTTTCTCATTTCATATGCTGCGAGGATCCCATGTAGTTCATCCATTGTCATTTTGATCAAAATCCCTAGTTTCTTCAATGGTCGAGACATTGGCATCATATCTTAAAGGAAGTGATATCAACACTTTCTGTACAACCAAGGACTCTTTGAATTCTTCTCCTAATCCTCTGATGGAGTTGGTAACTTCATCTACTCTGAGTAAATAGGTTGCAATATCTTTTTTTTCATTCATTTTTTAGATTTTCAAATTGTTATCTGTGTTGTTGAAGCTTGACTTGCTTGAATTTTAGATCACCTTCATAAATATTTCGAAGTTTATCTGAAACCTCTTTAGCTATGATGCAAGCCCTCACATTGCAAGAAACAGTTGGTGTCAATCCACTTATGATAACATGCCTAGCGTTTCAATTACAACTCATTAATTTCTTCTCATTTGGATCGGTTGGAGTGGTTTTTGGAACTTTATATCCATTGACAAATGAGAGCCATGTATCCACTCCTAAAGTTTTCAAGTAAGTTTACATTCTGTTGCTCCAATGTGCATAATTTTTTCCATCAAATGGTGGAATCCCATTTGGAATGTGGCCTTCCATTTTTGCTCATGATCTTCCTTCCAGTGATTAGACTGTTCTGAAGGTAACCTGCTCTGATACCAATTGTTGATATTGAGATGGGGGGTGAATCGATATCAAGTACAATTTAGCACCTTTTAAACTTTAACTTTTTAATCAAATAAATGCATCCAATATACAATAAAAAGTAGAAGAAAAAATACACAGTGCACAACAGATTTACGTGGAAATCCATGGAAAGTTATTATTATATAATAACAAGATTACATTCATAGGAATATACAACTTCCAAGATTCTCAAGATCCATCTATAAGGAGGCTTCAACCCCCTAGTTTACAGGATCCAACTCTAAGGAATTTACAACTCCCTAGATTCTCCAGCTCCAATTGGAAGGAGGTTCCAATGCCCTTTCCTTGCCCCTTCCTTCCACCCTCAAATATGTATATAAAAGAATCAACCTACCACTACCACTGCCACTTCCACTATCACTATCATTGATACATCATTATAATCAAACTAGGTACACATAGAAATCCTAGGTTCACATGGGTCCACACACAAACCCCAACAACCACATAGAACCTCGTGCAAAGAATCAACCTTCCATAATATAGTGAACCCATAACAATGATCAAGACATCACCATAATTCTAAAAAATATCCTTCATAAGAGATCCACATCCTTCTAGTTCCTTCACTACCAAACTTGTGCTAAGAGATAACAATATTGGATACACTAAAAGTGTGAAAATACATCATGTACTTATAGTAGTTTTTTTTCCCTATTTTTAGTTTCTGGGTCGACCTGGCTGAAATGTCCTCAATTTTCTGATTGGGTTGTCGGACGGAAAAATTCACATCTCCTCATTCCTAAGGAGTTATAGGGACTTCCATATATCATTGGAAAGGTTTCCGAATAGGATTTACAATCATGTAACTTTTGCTTCCATTTGAGTTAGTTATGTAGGTTAAAAATTCCCTCTAGGGTATCCAAATTGACCACAAATAATACTCTCAACAATTGCCATCTTGCAATCTTGATCTTGGAATTCTGTAGAATTCTTCACTTGACTGTATGGGCTTCTTGACCACACCTCCGGGGATTATTGTGAGCTTCTTCAAAGCGTATTCCCATGAAGGAAATCCTTAAATCTATGCCATACGGGGACCACTTCGGAGACTCCTTCAAGTAAACTCATAGGATTCTTCATGCTGATCACCGATGACTGACTTTGACATCAATGACAACACAATTCAAAACAACGTGTAGCAAAAAAAGATATAGAAGAGGAGTGCATGCATGAAGAGATATTCCGCATGCCGCGAGAAGAAATGCAACACAACACTTATCACAAGGATGAATCCGAGAACCAAGTAAGTGATTTCTTGCACTGCTGCCTTAAAATGTTAGGTGATCCCGAGGCTACAAAGAAGTTGATCCACATGCTAGCAAAATGTATGGGGGAAGAAGAAACCACTATATCTATTTCTACTCTGCTACTAGAACGAGATGTGCACCAAGTGCAAAGACATAAATGTACAGGAAGATAGTTTAAAATGAAAACTAAATTAAAAAACTATGAGATGGATGGTGTCAGGTTGGACGTAGGCTCCGATGTGAACACATTGTTGAAGAAACCTTGGGATTTGATGGGTAAACCAAACTCAGTATGGTCTCCTATTCAACTTAGGCTGACTAACGAATATAGAATCTATCCTATTGGCAGGCTAGAGCAAGTGGAAGTGAACATTGACGGGGTCAAAACCAAAGCAGACTTTGAGGTGATTGAGATTATGGATGACTCAGACCCCTATATAGATCTCCTATACATTCACTGGGTATTTGATAACAACACAATAATGAATCTGAAGCAATGAAAAATGTCCTTCAAGATATAAATCCTACATGTAGTTGCACCACTGGACTCGAATGAGGGCGACATATACAATGAGTCCGTGAATGAATATGCACAGAGTTCGATCATAGAAAATATCTATAAAATCATAGGTTGCAGGGAGGATTATGTGAATCCCATAGCGAATGGAGATATGTGCTAGAGAAGTGTACACTCCTATGACACAAATTTGAAGGATTCTATGAAGATATGGCATAATAAACTATATGAAGTATCTACCAGGAGATGCACATGAATCACAAAAACGATGCGTGAGATTGGATCAAGAAACTACTATTGAAAATATTGTTGTCATTGATGTCAAAGACAAGGGGAGATTACTTATGCCCAAGATAAATATTTCAATATGGATATTGTTGAAAATATTGTTTTCATTGATGTCAAATACAGAGAGAGACTACATATGTCCAAGAAAAATATTGCAAGATGGATATTGTTGGAAATATTGTTTTTGGATTTTTGATGCTCAGTTTGGATACCCCATATTTGAAGAAATTTTTACTATGAAAACCTAGCTCAAATTAGAGCCCAGGTTATATGGTTGGAAATGTTATTCCGAGACCTTTCCAATGGTATATGACACTCCCTTCATCTCCTTAGGAATGAGAAGATATGAATATAATCTTGAAGTTTGGAGAGATTACTGAAATATTAGACAAAATTATTAGTTTCCAAAGGTCACCACTCATCAAGACAAGTCTTGGCTACGATGGAAAACAAAATACACCCAAGGGAGATGCAAGCACTAAGGTCACAAATCCATCAAAAAAGGCAAATGAAGAAAAACCTAAAAACTATGCCAATATTCTCAAAGGATCCATAAACAATGAAAGCAACAACAAAAAAAGAAATGATGACCAACATAAGTCTGATTCTTCTCACAAGAATGAGTTCAGAAGAGCCATTCCACAAAAATAAATTTCACAACCTGGTACCAAAATCTCTTTTTTGAATATTGTTTTTCTTGCAATAATTTTGGTAATAAAGCAATAGATTGTAGAGATTATGCAAGAAGTGATCATGTAAGATATAGAAATAGAGGTTCTTATAAAAAATCAAAGGATGACTTTGTGAGCAACAAAACCAAAATTTCTCATGGGTTTGCTAACATAAACTACAATTAATTTGCTCATCTACTTGATTATGATATTGAATGTTATAAGTGAAATAACTATGGGAACATATCATGTGATTGTAGAAGTAGCATAATAAATTCTTCTAAACAAAACATGGAAGAATGTGTTCTTACCAAGCATAGAGAATAATATACAATGGTGTGGAAAAGGAAGCAAGAAGAACCAAAGAAGGAAGAATGTGAACTTGAAATGTATGCTCAAGACGAAGGAAGCCAATGGTATATTGATAGTGGGTGTTCAAAACACATGACAAGGGATTATAAGAAATTTCTCATCTTAAAGGAAGAAAAATGAGGCAATGTTAACTTTGGGGATAATGCTTTTGCAAGGATAGTTGGAAAAAGTATCGTTAGTATTGATAATGGAAAGACAAACACATAATTTCTTGTATGTTGAAGGGTTAAAACACATTATTCTAAGTCTCATTCAAATGTGTGATCAAAGTTACAATGTAAAATCCCCAGTATAATCCCTGATTTAATTAATGTTTATGTAGATATAATGTGTGGATACGACCAAAGCGATGTAATATGCGAATTGCATTTCTATGTTTTAATAATAAAATGTGATGCTAGCTGCTAAAGGGACATGGAAAATAGATGCGGGGTGAATTAATCCACAAGAGGGGGGAGTGTCTAGGATAATGGCCAAGAGGGGCCCAAGGGGGAATTACCCATGTATATCAATCCAACCAATTTTCATAAATTTTCTATTTGTATATGAACCTTCCAATTTCTGATTGAGTGTTCCCAAAGCCAATCATTGAATGCATGTAAGAGGGTGGGTGTGAGTGTTTGTAATACCCCAAGGCCGAGCCCCTGTGAAATGCAATGATGTTTGTAGGCTGGTGAGCCAAGTAATTACAAGATGGTAGGCTTATGTGTTTATTAGGCCGAAGAGCCTATATGCTAATGTCAGTGGGCCTGATTTTTGTATATGTAATTATGCAAATTATTAATAAAATACATTGCTGCGTGTAAACCGACCATGAAGAAAGAGTTACGGGGGAATAAGCTCCACTGGGTAGGGAAAGGGATGGGGCTGAAAGGCTAGGAAAGAGGGGATAATATTGAGGGCTTAATCCAAGGGAATATTATAATGTATTCCTGAAAAGTACTAAAGTTGGGAAAATAAACCCAGTTATCCTAAATTCCTTTGAGGAGAGGAAAAAAATCCAAGTGGAGAGGAGCGTGTTCCTGGAGAGCCAAGTGTCACCTAGGACACATGCAGATTTATGTGGGAAGTTCCACCTTTGTTTGGGTTCACGAACCATTCTAGCCACCTTCCTGAGGAGTTCACTCTCACCATTGCAACTCTCTCATGATTCTGCAAGCTGACTATTCTCACCATTTTCCTTGATCACTCTCAACATTCTGACCAGACTGGCCATTTAATTACCCATGAGTTCATCCTCAACATGCTGGCCATCCCTTGTGTAGTTCACGCATGCACTAAACAAGTATGCAGCCAGAGTCATTTTCTCCTTGGTGAACCTCTGTAAATTGCTTAGTTGTCCTCGTGCCTTACCCAATTTTGGTGGTTGTGAATTGAAGAGGCGGGTTGTCAGGCCTGTGAGAAACTATCTCTAGGGGAGAGAGTTTGCTGGGAAGTGATTTCTCTTGGAGGGAGTCCAATACCATCTACAGAACTCTGAGAATTCCTAATCCAGTTTGTTGCTGAAGCCCTGGAAGGGAAGTGGAGCACCCAATGGACTGTGGAACAGTGAAGGTGAATATTCCTGGGGTGGGACATGCATGTGGGGAATGATATTCCGTGAGCAGTGGGTGTAAGTAGGCTCCTTGGAGAGAATCCTTCCAGTTTCACAGTGTAGTTTCCCGTAGCTTCATCCCTGGGTGGAGTTTAGTCCTAGTTCAGGGGTGACCCATTGATAAGTGCGATGAGTAGCACGGTCTAAGGCAGGGAGGTTTGTGGAAGGTCTACACGTAGTTGGTGGCCATCTATTGAAAGATAAGTACCAAATATCTGTTGATTGTATGTGGTGTAATTGTACATGTTTTATAACTTGATGAGTAATGCCTAGATATATCATATATGCTATATGTGTAGGCTTATTGTTAATTCCACATTAATCTGTGTATGGTTAGAATATGTCATCTGTATGCATATATTATCAGTATGTTTTTAATGATTATTTCTGCATGAATAAGTGGCATCGACAGAATGCTGTAACTGTTAATATGAGATAGAGAGGCATGCATATAAAGTCACAAATGGTATCAGAGCATAAAGGTTATTCAATGGCATTGCCTGGCTTGTTTGTTTAGGGCTGAGGATGTCACGAATTGGTATCAGAGCTAAGAGATATGTCCAAGAAGTAGCATTGCCAGGCCTATTGGTGGCTGAGGATGTTACAAAATGGTATCAGAGCCATGGTTTCAACACTGAGCATGGATGGGCCATGTTAGTGGAAGTTGAAGCAAAAGTTTTAGAAATGAATTATTGTCGGAATGGACAAAATTCAACTTCAGAGCCCATGGTTTCGATGTTGAACCTAGATGGGCCATGAAGGATAAATTGGAGTAGAGAGTCCAAATAATTTTGATGTATAGAGTGTCAGAGGGCGTTGAAAGAAAAATTGGGTTGTGTTCAGAAGCACTGGAGGTGTAATGGTTTAAGAAATGGCCACAAATAAAGAAACCACAACAATCGAGGTGTTGGGTCATAGGATATGTTTAGGAGAAGGAGGACCCTTCACAACTGTTAGATTTGGAAAAAGGTGCAGGAGGGTTAAACTGTAACCTTAGGAATTTGTGACTTTGACAAGGTTTACGGGTTATAAGAGTAAAAATAGCTAAAGCTCGAAGTTCTGAAGTCCCAAAAAGGATCTACATCGTATATCTGGGGGGGAGAAAAGTATTGGCCATTGGATTAGCTGAAGACAGATCAGAGTCACCGAATCTACACACAAGTGTTTGTGAGACATAGATCTCATGACAGTTCATAACTTCAGAGTTCAACGTTCAAAAGAATTCAAATGTGCTAATGCACAAATTGTCGAAGCCCGAAGTCCCGAACAAAAGAGAAAAAGTGGTGTGGCAGGATGACGCCGCCAATGGTGACATAGACCTTTCCTAGACATGCCATGTTCCACCACCTTAGTTGGTGACAACTGTACTATGTGGACCCCGGAGGGTAAGGAAGTTTGGGAGTTCGACGTTCGGAAGAATTGAGGTGTGAAAGTGTAAAAACTGCTGAGGCCCGAAGTTCTGAAGTGACATGGCTTGTTGACGTCACTCAAAATGACATGGGCACATGGGATGTGTGCCATGTGTCAGTGAGTTACAAACCTTTGGATGATTGAAATTCTCGATAGAACGTGACATGTGTCATCCTTCTGAGTGGGTCACATGTCCGCTTCTAATATTTTTCCACGTGGGCCTCCTCTCGAGCATGGATGGTGGGGCCCTGATGGTCACAGTGGATGCATGACACTAGATTATGAATTACAAAGACTTGACACTCCAGAAGAAATGGTTCATAAGGGAATGGAAGGAAGAAGTTTCTGAAGTTCCATAGCATGGAGGTGACATGACGTAATAACATCACCGGGGGTTACGTGGAAGTGTTCAGAGATTAGCAATTCAGGAGTTTTGGGATGAGCAGATGAGAAATCCTCCAAAGTCCCAAAGCTTCGAATCTCTGAAGTCCTGAAGCCCCGAAGCTGGGAGTTCTATAGTGGGTATCAGCCATTGGATACTAGGAAGTCGTGGACTGTTGATCCACCCTACTTCACGAGTTCACCAATTCGACACTCCAAGAGATTTGTTAGAAAGTTCTTTGGAAAACGTCAAAGCTGGAGTCCTCGAAGCTTTGATCCACCATAGATCTGAGAAAGGAATGTGGACCAAAGATCCACGTTTCTTCGCACATTGTTAGTTCATTGTTCTGTGATGTTTGGGATGTGTGGAAAAAGGGGAAAACTCCAAAGCTCGGGGACCGAAGTTTCAAGGCTCTGGATAAGCACCCAAACCATTAGCACTGGGTCACAGCCATGGTCCCATGCGAGCCAAGGGCGGAAGAAAAGGGGCTAGCACCCGAAAATTTGTTGCAGAACAGAGCGAGGCTTAGAAATATAATCTTGAGGGGTTTTGACTAACCAAGACCTGCTGAAAATGGAATCTTATATTGCTTTTATTGAATTAGATTGGTTTATTATGGAGAATTTTTTAAAGTCTATTAGCTTGAAAAAAATTAGGTTGACTGCACATTTTGCAGAGTTGACAATTGATATAACCAAACCGAATTGTTCCACGGTGCAGAGAAATGGAGGAGGCACATGATGCTTTTAGTTCATAGAATGAATCTAGAGGAATGGATGTCCATTTGGGAGTTGAAGGATCAAACTCTAATGGGCATGGAGAAGAGATAGATAAATAAAGGAACATGATGAAAATCATTGAAAAGTTGCAGAAAGATGTCCAGACTCACCGAGAAGATAAAAAAAATCTCATGAAGGCCAGAGATAAACATGTAGATCCTGGAAATAATAGAAAATAAATTGGATAAGGAGAGTGGCTCAAGCAAATTAGGAAGTCACAAAAGAGAAAAAAGTGATAGTAGACATCACCAACACCCCCCGAGGAATTCCAATAAGAGAGCACATAGCATCTCGAGTCCATCCCTTGTGAGGAAGCATAATAGTTATGGGGAGGATGAGCTGCAAGGGGAGATGAACAAAATCAAACCTCCTACATTTGATGGTGAGCACAAGAAGGATGAAGATGCAAAGACATGGCTACTGGGCATGAGAAAGTATTTTCAATTGCATAATTATTCTTCTCATGCAGAAGGAAGAATTTCCATCTACCAACTTAAAGGAAAATCATCCATGTGGTGGGATCGGCTGGTGCAAGAACAACACCGCAGGGAGAAAAATGTGACTTGGAAGGATTTCAAGAGGCATTTTGAGAAGAAATACCTGACCAAGAGGTATTATGACAAAAAGATGAAATATTTCTTTGAACTTAAACTGGGAAGCATGGCTATTGATGAGTATGAAAGGAGATTCTTAGAGTTGTTGAAGCATGTATGCATCATCAAGGATGAGACAGTGAATATTTGGAGGTACCTGAGTGGGATTCCATATTTCATCAATGATAAAATCCAATATGATGATCCCAAGACTCCGGAAGAAACTATAAGGAGAGAAAAATGCTTATATGATCAACACAAAGGAAATACTACTTTCAAAAAGGCTTGGGAGGACAAAAAGAAGTTCAATAAGGAACATAGGCAGAAGGGAAGCAAGCCTCTATTTTCCAGAAACAGTCCTCAAGGAAATCCATCCTTTAGAGAGCATAGAATGGTTGAGGTAGGAGGGCAAAGTTCAAGGGAGGCACCCATTCAATGTTGGGGCTGTGAAGGAGACCACAAGTATAGATATTGTCCTCACAAAAGTGACAAAGTGAGAGATGTTCACAATGTTCAGCGAGCTGAAACAGTGGGGGACAAGGGAAGAATTATACCAAGGATATATGCAGCCCTGAACAAAAAGTAAGCAGAGTATCAATCAGATATGATTGAAGTGGAGGGTATGATCAACAACCAAAGCATTACTATTTTAACTGATTCAGGAGCTAGTCATAGTTATATAGATCCTAAGATGGTGGAAATTTTGCAATTGCCAAGAAAAAAAATGGAAGATCTTGGTTGGTGTAGATGGATACTGGAGCCAAAAGAAAAGTCAATGAGATGGTTAAGTCATGTCTTATGGACATGAATGGAATGAGCACAAGGGAATATTTGAACATATTGCCTTTAGGATCTTATAACTGCCTAATTGGTATGGATTGGTTAGACCAACACCACGCCATCTTAGACTGTCATAATAATGCATTCAATTTCTTGGATGAGGAAGGAAATTAGAAAATAGTCCAAGGAATTCCTAGGTCCGTGACTATCAGAGAAATTTCGGCAATTCAGCTGAAGAAATGCTACAGGAAAGGCCATCAAATGTTTGCAACCCATATGGAGGAAGCACCTAAGCATAATGTGCCATATTTGGAAGAACATGCAGCCCTGAAATATTTTGAAGATGTGTTCAAGGAGGTACCAGGACTACCTCCAAAGAAAGATATTGATTTCTCTATTAATTTGATGCCTGGAGCAGCTTCGGTGTCAAAGAATCCTTACATAATGAGTACACCCGAGCTGAAGGAGTTGCAAATGCAGTTTGAAGAACTTATGAAGAAGGGGTATATACGCCCAAGTGTGTCACCTTGGGGCGTCCCAGTCTTGTTCATGAAAAATAAAGATGGGACATTGATATTGTGCATTGATTTCAGACAGTTGAATAAAGTAACTATAAAGAACAAGTATCCTATGCCAAGGATTGATGATCTCTTTGCTCAATTAAATGATGCAAAGATATTTTCAAAGATAGATCTCTGTTAAAGATACCATCAGGTAAGGATTAAAGACAAATATATCAACAAGACTGCCTTCAGGTCAAGGTATGGTCATTATGAGTTCACAGTGGTGTCATTTGGGTTATCAAATGCACCCACTGTTTTTATGTGTTTAATGTATGGTGTTTTCCAGGAATATTTAGACAAGTTTGTCATTGTTTTTCTGGATGAAATTCTTGTATATTCCAAGTCTGGGGAAGAGCACGAGCATCATTTGAGGATGGTGTTGGAAGTGCTCAGGGAGCATCAACTGTATGCCAAATTGAGCAAGTGCTTGTTTTATCAAAACATAATTCCCTACTTGGGGCATATAGTTTCAAAGGATGGGATAATAGTGGACCCTAAAAAGATAGAAGCCATTAAAGGGTGGAAAACACCTAAGAATGTGACAGAAGTTAGATCTTTCATGGGTCTAGCTAGTTACTACAAAAGGTTCATTGCAGGGTTTTCGAGAATAGCTCACTCCATCACTTCCTTGCAAAGGAAGGGGAAGAAATTTCAATGGACAGAAGAATGTGAAAGAAGCTTCCAACAATTGAAGCAACTGTTAACCAATGCTCCAATTCTAAGGATTGCAGATCCAAATGAAGACTTTATTGTATGCACATATGCATGTAAAGAAGGACTGGGTGGAGTCAGTCAAAATGGGTTTGTTGTATGTTATGAATCAAGGAAGTTGAAGGAGCATGAAAGGATCTATGCCACTCATGATTTGGAGTTGGCAGCCATAGTGCACGCTTTGAAGAAGTGGAGGCACTACCTCATGGAAAAGAGGTTTGAGTTGAGGACAAACCATAATGGTATAAAGTATTTGTTTGATTAGCCAACTCTAAATTCCAGGAAAAGAAGATGGTTAGAGTTTCTCAGTGAATATGACTTTGATATAAAGCATATCAAGGGGAAAGAGAACAAAGTGGCTGATGCACTCAACATAAGAGTGCATAAACTGCATGCTACAACCATTAGCATGTATTAGATGGATCTTAAAGGCAAAATTTCTGAAGCTGTAAAATAATATTTGCAGTACGTGGAATTGGTAACAAAATTTCAGCAAGGTAAAATGTAGCAGAAGGTTGAGGATTATGAATTGGGATTTGATGGAATCCTTATGTACATAAACAAAGTCTATGTACCCAACTCTTTTAAATTGAGGAGTGTGATTTTAAAACAAATGCACAATGTACCTTATGCAGGACACCCATGATATCATAAAACAATCTCAACAGTCAAAAGCCAATATTATTGGCTAGGCATGAAGAGGAAGATTGCTGATTTTATTACTAAATGCTTGGAATGCCAAAGGGTCAAGGATGAGCATAGACACCCAACTGGGTTACTACAACCATTACCCATTCCTAAGTGAAAATGGGAAGTGGTGACAACATATTTCATCACAATATTTCCTAGATCAAGCAAGCAACATGATGCAATCATGGTAGTGGTGGACAAGCTTACTACAACTTCCCACTTCATTCCTATGAAGACCACTCATAAGGAAAATAATGTTACTGATATCTATATGAAGGAAGTATCACTCTTTCATGGTGTATCAAAGACAATTGTGTCTGAAAGAGACCCAAAGTTTAAATCAAAGTTTTGGAAGGGATTATTTAAAAGGTTCGAAACAAATCTGAACTTCAACACTGCTTATCATCCTGAGTCTAATGGGAAGACAGAGAGGGTGAAACAAGTGATAAAAGATATGTTAAGAATGTATGTGATGGAAAAACCATCTAAATGGGAAGATTATCTACACTTGGTATAATTTTCATACAACAATGGGTATCAAGCATCACTGAAGATGAGCCCGTTTGAAGCACTTTATGGAAGAAAGTGCAACACCCCAGTAAGTTGGGACAACCTAGCTGATAAGGAAGTGGTTGGACCAGAGTTGCTCAAGGAAATGGAAGAGAAAAGGCTGAAGATTAAGCAGAATTTGAAGGCTGCCGAAGACATGTAGAAAATTTATGCTGATAAGAACATAACTCATAGGGAATTTAAAGAAGGGGATCATGTATTCCTGAGAGTGAAGGCCAACAAAAGGTTCCTGAAGTTGGGAAATTGTTCAAAGTTGACAGCTCGATATTGTGGGACGTTTGAAATCCTAGAGAGGATTGGTCTAGTAGAATATAGGCTTGCATTGCCTGCATTCATGTCTATACATATGTATTTCATGTGTCATTTCTTAAGAAATATGTACCTGATGCTAATCTTGTTATTGACTGGAATGTGATTCGGGTGGACCAGGAAAGTGATTTTCAAGTGCATCCGGTGTGTATACTGGATCAAAAAAGCAAGTAGCTCCAAAATCAATCCATAGGGCTTGTAAAAGTTTAGTGGAATTGGTACGGTCTTGAGGACGCAACATAGGAGCATGAAGATGCTATGCGGGCAGAGTACCCGCATCTTTTTGAAGATTTTGAAAATCTTGCTCATACTATCTAAATAAGTTGCACTAAGGACAATGCAAAAATAAGGGGAGGGGATTGTAATACCCCAAGCTCAAGCCCTTGTGAAATGTAATGATGTTTGTAGGCTGGTGAGCCAAGTAATTACAAGATGGTAGGATTAAGTGTTTATTAGGCCGAAGAGCCTAGATGCTAAGGTCAGTGGGCCTGATTTTTGTATATGTAATTATGTAAATTATTAATAAAATACATCACTGCATGTAGACCGACCACGAAGAAATAGTTATGGTGGACTAATCTCCACTGGGTAGGGAAATTAATGGGGCTGAGAGGCTAGGAAAGAGGGGCTAAGCTTGAGGGCTTAACCCAAGGGAATATTATAATGTATTCTTGAAAAGTACTAAAGTTGGGAAAATAAACCCAGTTATCTTAAGTTCCTTTGAGGAGAGGAACAAACTTCAAGTGGAGAGGAGTGTGCTCATGGAGAGCCAAGTGTCACCCAGGAGGCATGAATATTTATGTGGGAAGTTCCACCTTTGTTGGGGTTCATGAACCATTCTAGCCATCTTCCTGAGGAGTTCTCTCTCACCATTGCATCTCTCTCATGATTTTGCAAGCTGACCATTCTCACCATTTTCCTTTCTCACTCTCAACATTTTGACCAGACTGTCCATTTAGTTACCCATGAGTTCATCCTCAGGATGCTGGCCATCCCTTGTGTAGTTCACACACGCAATGATCAAGTACGCAACAAGAGTCATTTCTGCCTTGGTGAACCTCTGTAAATTTCTGAGTCATCCCCATGCCTTACCTGATTTTGGTGGTTGTGGATTGAAGAGGTGGGTTGTCATGCCCGTGTTTGAAGAAGCAATTTGTCAGGCCTGTGAGAAACTCTCTCCAGGTGAGAGAGTTTGCTGGGAAGTGATTTATCCTAGAGGGAGTCCAATACCAACTATGGAGCTTTGAGAATTTCTGATCTGACCTGTTGCTGAAGCCCTGGAAGGGAAGTGGAGTAGCCGATGGACTGTGGAACAATGAAGGTGCATATTCCAGTGGTGGGAAATGCATGTGGGGAATGAGATTCCATGAGCAGTGGGCGTAAGTAGGCTCCTTGGAGAGAATCCTTCTAGTTGTACAGTGTAGTTTCCCGTAGCCTAAGCCTAGGTCTAGATTTCCTTTGCTCTAGGTGGAGTTTAGTCCTAACTCGGGGGTGACCCACTGCTAAGCATGATGAGCAATGTGGTCTAAGGCAGGGAGGCTTGTGGAAGGTATGAACACAATTGGTGGTCATATATTGAAAGATAAGTACCAAATCTATGTTGATTGTATGTGGTGTAATTGTACATGTTTTATAACTTGATGAGTAATCATGCCTAGATATATCATATATGTTGTATGTGTAGGCTTACTGTTAATTCCACATTAATTTGTGTATTGTTAGAATATGTTGTCTGTATTCATATATTATCAGTATGTTTTTAATGATTATTTACGCATGAATAAGTGGAATGGACATAATGCTGTAACTGTTAATCTAAGATAGATAGGCATGCATATAAAGTCAAAAAATGGTATTAGAGCATAAAGGTTATTCGGTGGCATGGCCTGGCCTATTGGTTTAGGGCTGAGGATGTCACGAATTGGTATCAGAGCTAAGAGATATGTCCAAGAAGTGGCGTTGCCCGGCCTGTTGGTGGCTGAGGACGTTACAGTGTCCAAACCCCAAAGTTATTGGGGCACATGGACGTTGAGTACAATCATCTTGGGGAAGAGTGTGAGTCAAGAAAGGCAAGCCAAAGAGAGGAAATTTGTATGGGTTGAGATAACAATTTTACACATTGAGTTTTTTGTCATGAGGAGCAAAGAGAGACCAGGAAAGAGAGATTGGAGTTGGTGCAACCATGGAGGGAGAATTATAGAGAAATATAGAGCGTATTGGAGTGTATTTGGAGCTAGAAACTGAAGATCCAGGTTGTCAGGACCAAAGAGTGAACCCTTGGGTGAGTTTCACTATAACAAAAAATGTTTGCTATTGTTTGCTGGTAGTTTTTCCTAGAAGTAGGTTCCCTTGAGTTCCTAGTTGAGAGATTCCCAACTACCTATGCTAGAGAGACCCTGATAAATGAATGAGATGCCCAAGGGACTAATATTAGTGAAGTGATACATTCTTTAGGTTGGGAAAGTCAAGAGGAAGAGAGATGATGAGAAATTGAGATAACTTTTGGAAGATATCAGTGGGTTGTGAGTTTTATGAGCTGTGAGTGGAAAGTGAGAGACCACCCTCTTTTGTTGAATACTAGTCTTAGCTCGGGGGTGACTGGCTATTGAGATTTGGAACAATCATTCTATGTTTGGGTGGAACGTCTATCCCAAACAATTGGTTGCACAACTCTTGTTTAAAGATAAGTGTTTTATCTTTCGCTGAGTTATTTACATGTGTTATTGATGTGCATGAACTCTGTGTAAATGATAATTATTTTTATGCCGCTGTAATGAGTTGTTTAGCTGCATTTCATGTTGATTATTAGTATGCTATAGATGCTTCTATTTTTTGGTTGTAGACAATAGATAAATCTATTTTAATTCGTAGCTGAAAACTACATGAAATTAGTTAACTGTAAATGAATTAATTTAGTTAGAACAAATTTAATTTTTATGAGTATTCCGCATTGTAATGTCCCTCAGATGGGCCGGCAGATGTTACATACAACCTCACATTTCATTCTAAAGGATGTGAGATAAGAAAATTAGGTTCAAGAATATTAGTGGAAAATGCAAACATAACCCCGACCAATGTATACATTCTCGATGAAGTCAAAGGAGAAAAATGTTGTATGTGAATGATATCCCTCTCATCTTGTCAGTAAAGGGAAACACAAGCTCAGGGGGAGTATCCCTTTGCCATTTATTTCAATGGGGGATAAGTTTCATACATATTAAGAATTGTAGACAAAAGAAAATTTGCAGACAAGGGGACTATCAAAATTGACTAAGGGTTTCCATCAATGACAAAGGGGGTGATTGTTGGAAATATTATTGTCATTGATGTCAAAGGGGGAGATTGCAAATGTACAAGATAAATATTGCAAGATGGAGATTGTTGGAAATATTGTTTTCATTGATGTCAAAGATAAGGGAAGGCTACACATGTCCAAGATAAATATTGCAAAATGGAGATTGTTGGAAATATTGTTTTTGGATTTTTGATGATCAGTTTGGATACCTTATCTTTGTAGGAAATTTTACTATGAATACCTAGATCAAATTGGATCATAGGTTATATGGTTGGAAATATTATTCCTATACCTTTTAAACAATATATGGAACTCTCTCTAACTCATCAGGAATGAGGGATATGATTTTTTCTGCCAGATAACCTAGCCAGAAAGTTTAGGTCGACCCAACTAGTCTTTATAGGGAAAATCTAAAAGTGAGAAAAAAAAACACTATAAATACAAAATATATGTGCACATGTGAAGAGCATCCAAGAAGTAAGATTAAGTTTGAGGTGCATAGAAGAGATATGAGGTGTGCGAGAGGAGCTAGAGGGAAGTGCACCACGAGAATATATGAGAATGGACACAAGTGGTAGAGTTGATCAAGGAAAGATTTTGGCCTACGATGGAGCCACGTTCTTGTGAAAGGCGTTAGATATGTTAGCCTAATAATCCTAAAGTTTGTTTAAATAAGTGTTTTTCTTAGAATAGTAAAGTTATTCTAGAAGTTGTGTATTTCCTAGGAGATAGGTTGGCCTTGTCACATCATTTTCATAGTGATTATTCTTAAGTTGTTAGTCAATGACACATGACATATTGAGTTAAGAATTAAGAGGTTATATATATATGCTCAACCTCTCACCCACTATGTGATAATATTTTATGTTAATTTCCAGAAGTGTCCTTAGACATGTAATTTTAATGATAAGAGAAGATATTATTACATAGTGGGTGAGAGGTAGAGTATATATACCCTCTCAAGCCTTATCTCAATATGCCATGTGTCCTTGAATAAAAACTCAAGAATACTCACTATGATAAGGATATAACAAGGCCAACCTATCTCATAGGGAACACACAACTTCTAGAATAACTTTATTATTCTAAGAAAAATACTTATTTAAATAAAATTTAGGATTTTTAGGCTAACATTCCCCCCTTTTATCCTAAATATTATTTTTACAAATTCCAAGTTCATCTCTAAAATTGGTGAATTTATTTTTCCTAATGGCTTGGTGAAAATATCTGAAGTTTGATCTTCAGATGCATAATATTCTAGCTTGTTGATGTCATTGTTGATGAGTGTTCTGATGAAGTGATACTTGCTATCGACATGCTTAGTCTTGTTATGAAATACTATATTCTTGGCGATTTTTATTAATGAGTGGCTATCAATCAATAGAGTAGTTGGTGATTTATGAATAACACCAAGATCATGAAAATTCTACAGATCTAGACAATTTCTCATGATGCTTCCCAAGATGAAATGTATTTCTGCCTCTGCTGAAGAATTTTCTACTATAGCTTGCTTTCTACAAATCCAAGACACTGCTGCTGAACCCATATTTATTAAATACCTTTATGTTTATGTTCTATCATCTATATCTCTTGGAAAATATGCAATAAGTGTAAATTTGTTTTTCTTATAGAGAAGTCCAAAATGTTTTGTTCTTTGAATATACCTCAGGACCCTTTTTTCTGCATTCCAGTGAATTTCTCTAGGTTCTTGCATGAATATGAAAAGAATAATGACCACATATGACAAATTTTAATGAGTGTTTGTTAGATAAATGAGGATGTAAATCATCTTTCTATATCCGGTACTGTTCACCAATTCTCGCCCTTCAAATTTTGAAAGTTTTAAGTTTTGCTCCATAGGAGTAAGAGAGGTTTACAATTCTCCATGCCAAATTTATTCATTAAACATATAACATACTTGGTTTGATTAAGGAAGACTTTATGACATTGTCATGAAAATTCCACTCCAAGATAGTATCAAAGTTGCCCCAAATCTGTCATTTTGAATCCTTTTTGAAGTTTCTGTTTCACCTGCATGATGTGAATTTCATAATTCCTTGTAATGGTTAATTCATCGACATAAAGAACAATGAAAACCAAGGTTTGACCTTGCATTCTAAAATATAGAGTATCATCAGACTCACTGTGATGAAAACAAACATGCCTAAGATATTCATCCATCTTGGTATACCATGCTCTAGGTGCCTGTAACATACCCCAACCCAACTGAGGTACATTATGTGCAAAAAAACTCATAAATTAAAATTTATGCTAACTAATTAATTTCTTGTAGCTTCCAGCTACGAATTACAACTAGATTTAACTGCTATCCATTACCATTAATTAATTGCATCTACAACATGATAAAATTGACATGAATGAAATTTGAAATAACTCAACACAACAACATATAATCTTTCTAAACAACAGAGTTAATAGGCAACAATTTAACTCATAAATACAAAACAATAACAAATAAACACTTATTTTTAATTTTTTTTTTTTGCAACCAACTACTTGGGATGGATGTTCCACCCAACCATAGACTTTTTGTTCCAAATCTAAACAACATGTCACCTCCAAGTTGGGGCTAACAATCTACAAAAGAGTATGGTGTTAAGCCCTAATATTGGCTCATTACCCCTTAATTGGGGCATATTATATTAGTAATGTTATTTTATTTATGTCGGCTTTAGGCCATTAGTTGTAATTATACCTCCTAGTCTCCTATATATACCAAGGAGACATTTTCATTTTGAATCATCTTGTACTTGAACATTTAAGTGGGGTAAAAGGAGGTTGCCCCCTCGAAGAGGCTTATTATATGAAATTATCTCTTTTTCAAGGTGTTGAGTACTTTTTTCTGAGGGTTTTCTATGCTATATTGATATTTGGTTCTTAACATATGGTATCAGAGCTCAAGGTCTTGGGGTTTTGTTGCTACATCTGAGACACCTTGGAATTTTCACTATAACTTTTTTTCTACAATGTTTAAGAAGGAATGGATTTTAGGATATTTAGTAGATAGATAAAGGTACGTTGGGTTCAAAATTCAGCTCCTGAGGCCTTATACTTTCGGAGATACAGCCTGTACAAGACAGGGTTCTGGAATCATCTTGAAATGAGTCATTGTGGAATTTTCGCTATAAAAAATTTTCTGTAACGCTTCCGACCCTAAGCTCCAGAGGATATTTATAGAAATTAGTAAGGTATCTGTGCTAAAAATTTTAGCTTCTGGGTCATCTTAAATTTGTAGATACACCCTGTGTAAGATAGGGTATCTGACTAGTCCTATTGA
>JASDQU010105241.1:15077-25839 GCA_032191745.1 Picea mariana
AGACATTGAATATGGGTGAAATTCCCACCCTATCTGGTAGCTCAATCTCATAGGCATTTGCATCAAACTTCCTCAAGATCTTACAGGGTCCTATTTTTTTCATCTTCAACTTGTTGTATGTTCCCCTAGGGAACCTTTCCTTCCTGAGATGTGATAAAACCTGATCTCCCACTTCAAATTGAAGTTCCCTGTGATGCTGATCAACTCTCTGCTTGTATTTATGGTTAGAACTCTATAATTGTTCTTTGATCCAACTATGGAGTCTCTACATTTCAACAGCAAAATCCTCTGCTCCAGTGCTTCTGATCTCTCCCTGTTTCAAGTCTCTCAACTCAGACACTCCCCTGGGTTGCATTCCATAGAGTATTTGGAATGGGCTCCTTCCAGTGCTTCTGTTTGGTGAGTCATTGTATGCAAATTCTGCTTGTGGCAGAATCTAATCCCACTGGTTATGGTGTTCAGTAACCAGACTTCTCAATAAGTTCCCCAAACTTCTATTTACCACCTCAGTCTGCCCATCTGTCTAAGGGTGATAAGCTGAGCTGAAGGAAAAATCTATCCCCATATTCTTCCACAACATCCTCCAAATTGACCAACAAATTTTGTGTCTCTGTCTGAGATAATGCTTCTGGGTAGACCGTGCAGTCTCACAACTTCTCTGAAAAACAGATTTGCAACATGTGTTGCATCATTGGTCTTCTGGCATGGGATGAAATGTGCCATCTTTGAAAACCTATCCACCACCACAAATATGGAATCGAATACCCTTTGTGTTCTTGGCAATCCCAACACAAAACCCATGCTTATTGCATCCCAAGGCCTCTTTGGTATTGGCAATGGTTGATACAATCCAATGTTCTGTCTTTTCCCCTTTGCATGTTGGCAGATCTTACATCCGTTCACAAGTTTTATCACCTTTGTTCTCATACCTGGCCAATAGTATGAACTACTCAACTTTGCAAAATTTTTATCATGGCCGAAATGTCCAGCCAATCCTCCACTATGCTTCTCCTTCAGAAGATTGTCCCTCATTGAGCATCTTGGTATGCACAATTGATTTCCTCTAAACAACAATCCTTCCTGAAACATATGCTCTGTCCACTGACTTCTATCTCTCAGTATAGGGATTGTACATTCTTTGTAGGCCTCCTTGAAATCTGTATCATCACGACACACATCCTTAAGGTTTTCAAACCCCAAGGTCTCCACCTGGAATTCTTGCAGAATTAAACATCTCTTGCTTAGCGCATCAACAACTTTGTTAGCATTCCCAACAATATGTTTTATGACAAAAGTAAAATTTTTCATAAATTCAACCCATTTTGCATGCCTCTGATTCAATTTTTCTTGTTGGGTTATGAATTGTAAAGCTTGGTTATTGTTGTACAAGACAAACTCTTACGAGACAAGATAATGCCTCCATTTCTTAAATGCTTGAATTATGGCATAGAACTCCTTGTCATGTGTGGAGTATTTCCTCTTAGTCTCATTCATCTTGTCGCTGAAATAGGAAACAGGTCTATTGTCCTGACTCATAACTACTCCTATTGCAACTCCACTTGCGTCACATCTTACCTGAAATGTCTTCCCAAAATTCGACAAGACCAGAATTGGTCATTCTGTTATCTTCTCCTTCAGTATATTGAAGCTCCTTTCGGCCTTCTCTGTCCATTTAAAATACTTGTGCCGCTTCTTTACTGTATCCATCATGGGTGCACAAATCCCACTAAAGTCTCTAATGAACTTTCTGTAGAAACTTGCTAAACCATGAAAGCTCCTTACTTCGAACATGCTCCTTGGTGACGACCATTCCCTGATTGCTTTCACCTTTTCTGGATCCATCTTCAGTTCATTTGAAGATATCACAAAACCCAAGTAAATGAGCTCCATCTTCATAAAAGAGGACTTCTTCAGATTGATCAACAACTTCTCTTGCTGTAGCCTCCTCATTACTAGCGTTAGGTGCCTCAAATGCTCTTCTTTAGTCTTGCTAAAAATCAGTATATCGTCCAGATATACAACCATGAACTTACCAATAAAATCTTCTAGAATTTTGTTCATTAGCCTCATAAAAGTTCTCAGGGCATTCGTTAAGCCAAATGGCATAACCAACCACTCATACAGGCCTTCATTCATCTTAAAGGTTGTTTTCCATTCATCACCTTCTCTCATCCTGATCTGGTGATATCCACTTTTCAGATCTATCTTAGAAAATAAATTTGCTCCACTTAAGCAATCCATTAAGTCATCCATTCTTGGTAAAGGAAATCTGTACCTGATGGTGATCTTGTTGATGGCTCTCGAGTCTATGCACATTCTCCATCCTCCATCTTTATTTGGGCTTTACACAGTTGGTACTGCGCATGGGCTCAAGCTTTCTCTGACTAAACCTTTATCCAACAACTCTGGGACTTGGTTCCTCACCTCCTCATTCTCTTGAGGTGTTAATCTGCAAGCTGCTTTGTTTGGCAGGCTTTCTCCTAGTATCAAGTCGATATGGTGACTGATACTCCTAATGGGCGGCAATGAGTTCGGCAGCTCATCCACCACTATATCGACAAAATTATCCAGCAGCTCTTGAACTTCTTCAGGTAAATCATCCATTGATGTACTCATAAGGATGACTTTGGGCTTCCTCACCACAACGAATTTCATCTCCTTTTCTTCCTTGACTTCTTTCAGGAGTTCCTTCCCAGTCATGAGAAGTATGCTTGTGCTGGCTTCCTCTTTCTCTTTCTTCTCCTCCATTGACAACAACATATGCATCCTACCATTCTTCTCCATTGTATATGTATTCTTCCTTCCATCGTGAATGACATTTTTGTCAAACTGCCATGGTCTTAGAAAAAAAATGTGGCATACGTCTATGGGGATTACATCACATGGGATTTCATCTTTATATCCTTCTATTTTAATTTCAACCAGACATTGTTTAGTGATCATTACTTGGTGTCCTTTTTGTAGCCATGAGACTCTGTATGGCCTTGGATGTGAAGTTGTCTTTAGCTCCAATTTCTCCACCATCTCTATGGATACTAGGTTTTCAGTACTCCCACTATCAATGATCACCTTGCATACTTTGTCCTTAGTCTTGCAAGCCGTCCTGGAGAGATTATTTCTCTGCACTGGCTTTTCAATTTCTACCTCTGGTTTTAAGAGAACTTTTCTCAATATCAGGGATGCTCCATCCTATGCTCCTTCTGCCTCAACATATCTTCATCGTGCTTCTGAAATGTGAGCTTCTCCTCCTTCCTTATTCTTCTCAGGAAATTCCCAAGACATGTGCCCTATCTTTCCACAGTTATAGCACCTTACTCCTCCTCAGACTCTTCCTCTAGAAGAGTTTCTTCCACCATTCTGTCTTCCTCATGAAATTCCTCCTCGTTCTAAGTGATTGTGTGGTTTCTCAGCCTCATCCTTAGACTGATGTGCTCTGTCACGGTTAAATCCCTTTCTTTTTCTTGGGATCAAGCCTTTACCTCTTCCTCGCTGGTTCTGTTTTCTGACCAACTTCTCCTCTACCTTCAACACAAACTGATAAGCATCTTTCACAGTCCTCACTGACATCATGCTAAGTTCATCCTGGATTTCATATCTCAAGCCATTTATATATCTGGTGACTCTTTCTTCGTTTCTCTCCCTCTGTCCAGTTCTAATGTTCAGTCGGTAGAACTCCTCGGTGTACTCCTTGACTGTTATCCCTTTCTGTCTCAGGTTCTGTAGCTTCCTGAATAGATTGATTTGGTAGTCTTTGGGTATGAACTTAGCCTTCAGTTTGGATACCATCTTATCCCAACTCTTTATCCTCTATTTTCCTTTACTTCTCCTCTCAGCCTGCAGTTCGTCCCACCACAGTGTTGCATGCCCTTTTAGCCTGGTGACTACCTGCTTCACCTTCTTCTCCTCATCAGCATATTCATAGTCAAAGTGTTTTTCCATGGACCTTATCCAGTCCAACAGTTCTTCAGCATCTAGATTTACCTTGTACATGGGGACCTCTATCGCAGATCTGCCTCCCAATCTGGAAACTACTCTCAAAAAACGTTCTTCTATAGCATCCTCTCTTGTAGCTTCTTAAACCTCAACCTCTTCACTTTCTGCATCACTGACACCCCCAACGTCAGGTGCTCTTCTCTGTTATGCTTCCATTGTTTCCAATCGGGCACAAAGCTCTCGCATCTCCCTCTCTACAGCACGGCTGGCTAAAGGCAGCTCTCATCTTCTTGGTGACATTATGTTGGCTATATATCACACACAGAGTACAACTCCGAGTTCTTTGTCTCCTTCTTTTCCTCCTTCACCTGAAGTCTATAGATGAAAAACTTAGGCTCTGATACCACCTGATGTAGCTCCCCTATCCCTCTTAAGGGCTGTGTGACCTCCCGGTCAGGATCTTCTGGTTTCGAAGCCGAAATGGCTCTTCTTGTTCCCAAATGGAACCCTTCGAATGAACACACAGGTCCCCCACAAATGCTCAATTTACATTTCCAAGCACCAAGCATGAGCTCCCACAGTACACGACCAAGAGCCATGAACACACTCTTATCCTTCCTACCTTTCATGAATCACGATTCAGGATTTGGGAGACAAGGACCTCTGTCATTCCAACTTGTGATACCCGAGATCACGATGTGGGCCAACGGTCTAGATCTACCTATGATCAACGGTTCAGGTCGAATCACGATCTTGTGACTTTGGGTTTTGAGGCACAAAAAACTCCGCCTCCCAGCTCACGATACCTGAGTTCATGAAATGGACCAACCTCACTATTTCATGATCTCACAACTTGGGGTTTTGAAGTGCAAAGAACTCTGCCTCCTAGCTTGCGATACCCAAGTTCGCGAAATGGACCGACCTCGCAATTTCATGATCTCGTGACTCAGGGTTTTGAAGAGCAAAGAACTTCGCCTCCCAGCTCGCGATACCCAAGTTCGTGAAATGAATCGATGGTCCAGATCTATCTAAGATCGATGGTCACTATTCCTCCTAAGCTTTGTATGTCAAGAATCCCTCGCCGCTAACCTCCTTGCAGCTCCACCTTATCCAACGACTTGTGGGGTTTCAGTGTTCTTCCTCGAGGACTCTCCATCGTTCATTTAGATCTTTGTAATCTTCCCTCCTGGATCTATTCAGTGTTAAAGCCTGCACTCCTATCTCAAATCGGATGGTCCGCGGGATTCTCCACCGTAATCCAAAGCTCAATGACATTCTTCCTCCTGAGCTTTTACTGGATTTAGACTTAGAAGATTTTATGAGTCTTCGAGGACTCGGTCTTCGCTTCTTCTAGGGAATGAGTTCTTGGATCTCGATAACACTTTCCGAAGTGTTGTTCCTCCTGAGATTTTTCTGGTTCAGACTTTGATTTCCCATGCACTCCTTGCATCTAAGGGATTTTGATAACTTAGATCCATGGTATTTCTCGCTAAGAAATTCCTCCTGATTTCCTTACATTCCTCTCTAGCTTGATGCACACCTTGTAGAGCTTCCAATGAAGAGAAACAATTGAAACTGGAAAAACTCACAATTCCATCCACTTGTTCATGAAAATAGAAATGACAAAAAAAAATATACACAGTCCACACACCATACATTTGGATCAATTTTCTTTCTATTATATTCACAAGTGACCAATGGCTACATAATACATTCAAAATTACAGTAACTCAAAAAACTGAGATCTCCTACTAACTCACAGTTCTCTCTTACAACTAATTTCTCTCTGTATTGTAGCTCTCTCTAACTGGGTGTACAAACTTCTACATAACTCAACAATGTTTCTAGGGTTTCCCCTGGCTACTTGCCTACTCTAAAATTCATCCTACACTATCTTAGTTCAGTCGCATTCCAGAGCCGAAGTGGAAACTCCTTCTCTATTTACAATTTCAAAACTTGCCTCAAAGGGTAAAATTCGACACCGGTCAAGCGTGCCTCCAAAGATGAATTCTGGCACTGAGTGGAGGTGGATTTTAAAATAATTTGTAACTGCCCACGTTGAAGTTCTGGAAAATTTCTTATGTGTTGAGTGGTCCCACCTTTGTGCGCTTGCCAACGATGCTCTTGCATCAGTTAAGGTGCCAAGTGTCAAGAACAAGAATTGAAAACACTCTCACAAGGTTCCAAGCATCAAAAGCACCCACGGATTTACACTATTGAATTGCACACAAACACATAGGTGGGCGCTACCTAAAGGCGCTACTGAAATGATAGCAGAGGTTGAATTGTGCAGAGTTTTTCTACCAATTTTGAGTCACTAATTTAAAACTTGAATTGTGAACAATTGAGAAGGTATTTTTGAATACTCGAGGAGGGTTTTGTTTATAACATTCCAAATAACAAAAAACTCTCTCAATTTTTCAAAATGTGTTATGGTTTGAGATATATTAGACATAGAAGTGGCGCTACCAACTGTTTTATAGCGACACTACCTAATTTCCTGTAGCAGTCACGATTTTGATATTCTCCTTGTTGGGAGGTTGCCACCTGTCAAGGAGGATTCGAATGGATTCTCAAGGATCAGTTATATGTCAAGGGACACCTGCACCTAATATTTATCTCCAACAAAGGCCTCATGCAATGAGGTGGATACATTTTATTAATGACTTCCAACAAATTCCTGAAAATTAGCAGTTTGTTGGATTTTTGTCTCTTTGATTGTTGCCACCTATATCCAAGGTTTAGAATCCAATGGAGGAGATGGGATTCGACCTCCTAAGGTTATGAGGATGTTGTTTTTATATTTAAGGAAGGAAATATCTCTTGGAGAGTGGATTCATGACCCAAGGGAGGCTGAGAGGCTCTGTTTTTTTACTTTGACAGATTAATTTGAAGATAGCCTATCTTATCATTTTCTGTGTTAAGAATTCATTTGCAGAAGGAAGTGATGTTTAGCTATGTTTTTTCTTTGTTTTGAGTCTTAATCTTTGTTCTTCTTCAACAACAAGTGTGAGAGGGTTTCTTATGAGGATCCTTTGGGATCTTCTACCTCATGTGTTGCTAAATCTCTTCTAAAAAGGATCTCCATATTATGATTCTTCTTCTACTATATAAATAGTATTCTTGAAAAGGATTTTAACGTCTTTCTACTTACAGTTCTATGTTTTCTCATAAAAGTCTTCCTCATGAAAGCCTTGAAAGGATAAACATTGATGTTGGATGATATTTTTTGCTGCATATCGAAGATGATTTGCATGGATAGATTCATATAATTTGTCAAGTCAAGAAGATAGCTTCAACCCTACCTCTCTCATAATTTCAAAATCAACTTTCTTTTCGTATTTCTTGGTGTGTAAGTCTTACCCCTATGCAGTCATGGGGTGACTCCTTGCAATAAAATTTTTTGCGCTGTTGCCGGGGACATATTTGAGCATATTGAAAATCTCCTTGGGAAGAACGACATTGCACAACTCCAGCTTTAGATGGTGACTAAAGTTGGACACCTTTAAGACTGCACATTCACCATGGAGACTCCATTGTTCAGAATATGTTAGTGACTCCACTAGAATGAGACCAATTAAATGGCTATGAAGGCTATCCTATCCAAGAGTTTTGCCCCACTCAATTTCTCAGCAATAGATGATTATCCACATCCCGTGCCTCTTATTGATGAATGGCAAGATTTGCTGCCTAGATTTTATGAAGGTGAGGATGACAACCTTGTTGAGCATGTTCAAGAATTCCATGCTTTGATGCAGAAACTTAACATCCATCATGAAGATATATTGATGAAAATGTTCATGTATTCATTGGATGGGGATGCACATAAATGGTATTTCTCGTTACCCCCTTCCATCATTTCATCTTTGAAGGATTTCCACAGAGTATTCAATGAACACTGCAAAAGGTTTTATTCCTCTGAAAGTATTTTTCATAACTGTTGTGAGGGATATGTAGAATGTGCTCAAGATTTGTTAGATTTCTCTGCTAAATATAAAGATGAAAATGATTTTATTCATTGTCCAAATGAAATCATAAAGAATACTCCTATAATTGGAGAGGAATTCATAACTTTGTTTCAGATGAAAATAATGTGTATGAACAACTCGAAGAAACAATTACTGTTGTTCCTGAAATGGATATTTTTAACAATTATATTCTTGATGAAATTACTATTTTAGAGGTTGATCATATGTATGAAGGGCAACCTGTCTTTGATGAATATTATAGTGATGATGAGCAGCAAGATTATCCTATATTTGATCACTATGAAGACATGGAGTATGATGTAGAGGTTGGCCTTGTCACATAAGACATAACCCGAATATTTGACCAGGAGTAGCCCTTAGTTGAGGCACATGAATAGATCATTTATACACAACCAAAAGTAAATCAATAGTCATCAGTGGATCAACAACCACCTATGTCAATCCTTCTTCCATTTGTACCCACAATTTACAGTAAGAAACTTGAAGTGGAAAAATAAATATGCTATTAGTCCCATGTGTTTTGTCACCATTTTTATGACCATGTAGGAGTGTATATGGAGTTGTATTTCTCAAATGTTTTGGAACTTGTAAACTTTATTGTGTCAGCAGAAGTCAAAGAAGATATAGGAAATGTTTTAAAACCATTGTCATATTCCTCTTGTCTGCTGTCAATCATTGGCATTATAAATACTCATGTCAACAAGTTTTTTGAATGGCTTTGGTGGAAGTTTTCCTTCACCTAGGCCATTGTGAAAGTCAGTTAGCTTAGGTTTTGTACATAAATAAGCTCCATCAAGAGAAGGTGTGTTTGCTTTCTGTTTGAAAGTAGAGTAATATAAGTTGTCAGTACATTGTCTTTAGCACGATGCATCATAGCATGACTCCACAAGCCCAAAGGATAAGGCACTAAAACTACAAGAGTTCTTAGAGCCTCACAAGGAGGACTTTATCCCCCATGGAGCCTATGTTAGAAAAAGATTGGTTAAGGTGCCAAGTCTCAAGAAAAAGCATTGAAAACACTCTCACAAGGTTCCAAGCATCAAAAGCACCCATGGATTTACACTACTGAATTGCACACATACACACAGGTGGGTGCTACCTAAAGGCGCTATCAAAATTTTGCTAGAGGCTGAATTGTGCAGAGTTATTCTGCCATTCTTGAGTAACTAATTTAAAACTTGAATTGTGAACAATTGAGAAGGTATTTTTGAAAACCGGAAGAGCTGTTTGTTTATAACATTCCAAATAAAAAAAACCTCTCTCAGTTTTTCAAAATGTGTTATGGTTTGAGAGATATTAGAGATATAAGTGGTGCTACCAACTATTTTACAACGACGCTACCTAATTTCATGTAGCGGTCACTGTTTTGATATTCGCCTTGTTGGGAGGTTGCCGCCTGTCAAGGAGGATTCAAATGGATTCTCAAGGATCCGTTAGATGTCAAGGGACACCTACACCTAATATTTATCTCCAGCAAAGGCATCATGCAATTAGGTGGAGACATTTTATTAATGACTTCCAACAAATTCCTGAAAATTAACAGTTTGTTGGATTTTTGTCTCTTTGATTGTTGCCACCTATCTCCAAGGTTTAGAATACAATGGAGGAGATGGGAGTCGACCTCCTAAGGTTATGAGGATGATATTTTCTATTTAAGGAAGGAAATATCTCTTGGAGAGGCGATTCATGAGCAAAGGGATGCTGAGAGGCTTTGTTTTTGTACTTTGACAAATTAATTTGAAGATAGCCTATCTTATCATTTTCTGTGTTAAGAATTCATTTGCAGAATGAAGTGATGTTTAGCTATGTTTTTTCTTTGTTTTGACTCTTAAGATTTGTTCTTATTCAACAACAAGTGTGAGAGCGTTTCTTAGGAGGATCCTTTGGGATCTTCTATCTTGTGTGTTTCTAAATCTCTTCTGAAAAGGATCTTCAGATTATGATTCTTCTTCTTCTGTATAAATAGTATGCTTGAAAAGGATTTTCACGTCTTTCTGTTTGCAGTTCTATGTTTTCTCATAAAAGTATTCCACCTAAAAGCCTTGAAAGACTAAATATTTCTTTTGGATGATCTGTTTTGTTGCATATGGAAGATGATTTGCAGGGATATATTCATATGATTTGTCAAGTTAAGCAGATAGCTTCAATTCTACCTCTCTCATAATTTCAAAATCAACTTTCTTTTCATATTTCTTGATGTGTAAGGCTTACCCCTATGTAGTAATGGGGTGACTCCTTGCAATACCAGGTGGTATCCATAGAGTTCCATGAATGGTGTTATCTTTGTTGTAGTATGAAAGGAAGTGTTATACCACCATTCTGCCAAGGTTAACCATTTGAACCATTGTGTTTGTTTATCAGAGACAAAGCAACGAAGGTAGACTTTCAAAAATTTGTTTACTATATCAGTTTTTCCATCAGATTAAGGATGATAGGATGATCTATGAGCCAATAGAGTACCCCCAAAAAAAAAAAAATTTGTCCAAAAATGTCTAGTGAAGATGGGATATCTTTCACTTACAATAATATTTGGGCTTCCCTGTAGCTTTTGAAATATCTCCATGAATGCAGTGGCAACTGTACTGCCTTTGAAAGGATGAGAGAGTGCACACAAGTGTTTCTACTTGGTTAGTCTATCAACAATCACCATGATGACACTCTTTCCTTCAGAATTAGGTAACCCTGTGATGAAATCCATGGAAAACTTCTGAGTTCCCTCTTACCGGAGAGGTGTGCAATTCCAATAGTACCTTTTGTTTGAGTTGGGAGTTCTTACATAAATATAAGCGATCTTTGTACCATAGTGAATCATTTTTCCATGTAAATGTATCTAATGCACT